>JAJMDW010000201.1:0-68489 GCA_030573755.1 Starmera amethionina
AGATGGGTGAATTAACTTGGAAACAATCTTTGACATACGTTTATCAATCAAGCCAGAAAGTATTTTAGTTGTTGTATTGCTTAGGCTTATTGGACGTATATCATTCGTTCCAATGATGTTGTTCAACTTAAAATCTGGTGAATCAATTTTTTTGTTAAGAATGGTGATGACAACTTGTTGCATGGAACTTGGAATTGGTAAGTCATCTGTTTTGTTACATGGTTTTACTTATTATAGTCTCGCCATCATTCAAGTCACCTAAATACCATTTGTATAACTTTAACTTGTATAATTGTCAGAATCGGAGTGGTCGCTGAGATCCTGTGGTTTCCTTGTTAGCTTGTTAGACCTACAGATAAACTCCTTCGGAATCGTATATTTTCTTGTGGTGATGTTTGTAGTTGGTGGGTGCTTAGCTCTATTTATAATTATCGGTAATCGGCCGTCGCCGACCGGTATCGGATGATTGTGATCAGCAAATATCCGTTCCATCAGAGATACCCTCTCTGACATATAATCTAATGAAAGAGGACAGCTTTTACCTCGTCTAACGAACTACAACATCCTCAAGTAGATTAAAATTAAGGCATCAAGCCCCAAAGAAGAACATAAGTGGATTGCGTCAAGGAACCAAAAGTTCCAATTGCCACGCAAATAGGTTAGCTGCGCTGGCAGCACGAGACTTGATACACCAACAAATGCATAATGAGTTGGTTGAAGCTGCTAGAGGCTTTTCAGAATTGAATTCCGTTTCTTTCAGAACATACAATCAACTAATGAACGGTGATTTAGGTGAAATTAATAGTACAATCACTTCAAAAACCAAACTTGAATCTATGGAAAGGAACTTTTCATTACTTGGAATAGTTAAGCCCGATACAGAAGTACCTATCAAAATATTAGAAGTATTAAACGAAAAGGAGTACGAGAGAAAAAGATTAAATAACAAAGAAAATTTGAATGAAATTTTAGCTTCAGATGAATTCATGGAAGTAGCAAAAGATGACGATGATATAGATATGGAGTACAAAACGAGTGATAATGCCAATGAACAAACTTTAATCCTTTAATTGGAAAGAAAAAAGCTCATATATATTGATGACGATATTTGTTGTGATTCTGAATCTCCACATTGCTCTGCTATTTTAATGTTAATTTACATAATTAGTGAAATTTTCATTCCCAAAATTCATCATCCTTCAATGTTTAATATTCCTTTTTGCTTTGTGGAACAAAGAAGTTTACCTTTCACTAAAATTTAAAATTTTAGTCTAGTCAATATTATTAATGCAGGAAAGGCCTGATCGCGAACAAAACTGGTTCTAGTAGTTATATATTTTACAGATCGATCATTTGCTCTATTTACTTAGATATTGCATTGTGCCCCATGTGCCTTTCCTGGTTCACTCTATAAGAAACAGTCGAACCTAGAAATAGTACAAGCCTTGACCCTCTAGTTTCTTTGTTTTTACTATACTTAATTAAATATTGCAGCTGTAATTTATATAGTTAATTATTACACAAAATAATCAAATCAAGTAAGGAATCTCCTCTTAGTAGTCGAGACTCGAGCTGAACAACTGCATTGTTGTCTAAATTCATTCTCATTCTATATTATTAACTTTTTGATCAAATTTTTTCATAACAAACATTAAATGGGGAAACCGTACAAGACAAACAAGGATGACAGATAAATAATTTATATTTAAGGATTTCTGGTGTATTTCTTGTTAATATTATATTGATTTAACGTCAACTCCAAAGAACATATCAATAATGAAGGACATTCCACTAAAAGATCTATCCTATGAAGCATTGAGATCAAAACGACTCAGTGAGGAAGATTTGGGGACAAGTTCCACCAGGACCCTATATAATATAAGACCCCACCAAACCAGTCATTCACCACCCTTTCATTTTGGTAATGATGAAGGGAATCATGGTGGGAATCCTCTACCAACAGAAAACAATATTAATGGTCAAAATGCACACACAACAAACAACTTTGACAGTGGTAATACTAATGAATCTGGTGCTGTTAGAGAAGAAGATTATCCTCCAGCAGGTGCACATGACAGAAAAAAGGTATCAATTGAGGTTTGCATGCTATGGATCATCAAAATATCAAAAATTTTGGGATTATTTTTATTTTTTTTTATTCTACATTTAATCACCTTTAAATTTGCTGGTTCTTCATTCATTATTTCGACAATAGCCCGTGAGTTTTTAAGAAAATTCTCAAAATACTCAGAAAGTCATGGTAAATCTTTCATCATCAACACACTAGCGCAGATCTCATGTGAAATAAGTTACAATTCTTTGACTTATTCTTATAATAAAGCAGTTGCAAAAAATTACTTAATTCAAAACATTAAATCAAGTTATAATTACGGTTTTCAAAATCTAATTCAAAATGGTTATTGCATTAAAGATATAAATACTTTAAAAAAAATTTTTAAAGTCAAAGATATAATCCATTTTTTGGCAGTTAATCGAGAAGCCATCAGAAATAAAATCAAACTGGATGATTTTATCATAACCACAGACTTGATAAACTCCATCTATACTACAATAATTTTACTAAAAATGGAGTTTAAATCAACTTTTCCAATTTTCAATTCTATTAATTTATCAATTGAATCAACTGATTAAGAAATCAATAAACTAAACTTCACTTATTTATTTAAGTTCTTTACCGAAAAAAATATGTTTGAAGACGATGATGAAAATGAGATAGTCAAGAGATACTTTAAAAAAATTTTTTCAGCCTTTGTTGCAGAAGCTGGTACGTCTAGTGAAGAAAGTTTCAAATGTAGTATGAATGAATACTGCTGTGGTATATTAGAATCATTAAGAGGTTTGCGAGATTTGGCTACTTTTGAAGTTGTTTGTACATGTTTTCAGCTTCAATTAGAAAAACATGGAAGGGTCCCAAATGCTTTACTTGGAATAAGTGATTTTACTTTTGCAACTTTTATCTTTTCGAAGTCAATTATCAGAATAATTTATGAAATTGGTGGTCACTACCTATTATTTGAAAGAGACATTAATATGGAAACTGCAAATTCGTTCTTAACCAATATTTGGGAGACTTTAAATGGATAAAAATAAGTGGAATAAAGTTTTAAACAATTGCTAATTTACTAATATATATATATATTGCTTTATTAAAAAAACATTTGCTAATATAAGTTTTTAACTGTACTGTTTCTTTATATACTCTAGAATATCAAATTACTATATTCAATACCATTCTGGTTTCGAATTTTAGTTCATCATAATATTTTTATAGATTCTAAGTTTTTATTCTTCAGATTGTCTTGGATAAAATTATATCCTAAGTGAAGGAATGACGCATTAGAAAAGTTGTGCTATTTTTCAGGGAGAACTTGGATTGAATGCTTAATTCAATATTATAATTACTAAAAATAAAATTTAGCTTAGATAGATTTTGCTTCGTCGATCGTATATCAGTAAACATTTATCTAATCTCTAATGAATGTTTAATTGTGAAAAAAGTTCTTTTGAATTATAATTCTTTTTCATCAATTTGATGGCTAATCATCGACAAATTAATCATTAGCCTTTGAAAATTTGAACAAATTAATTCACTCGAAAAGTAAAAAAAAACTCAAAATCTTTCACTTTAGCAATAAGATAATCTTTGTTGATTAGCAATAGAACAAGATGGTACAACTACTGAGCCATGATCTCAGATTTGAAAAAAAAAAAAAATTAATCAATTTTATAACTCAATTGATGATGATAATGTATGTATAGTTCCATAAACACGCCATTGATAATAATTTTATAAAATCTGAACTATGACCCTTGCCTTCAATTAAAACTCCCACCTTATCTATTTTCCATCCAAACAATTGCTGGTAGTTGGTAGCAACTCAAAGTCTAACTGTAGACATGAAGTTATAAAAGAGTGATAGACTTCTCTCCAGGAAATGGAGGGTCCATGAGACTAAGGCTGCAATCTAGCATAGCCTAAAAATGAGTAATACCATAACTCTGGTTCTTCAAGGATGTGTGAATGTTGTTGATTTTTTTTTTTTTTGAAATTTGGGAAAAACAGACGTAGTTTAAACCGTATTTCAGGTATCTTCATAAGCCACCAATATTGCCTCTTAATTCTTAATTCTTCATTAAGATGAACTGATTGAAGTTGATCTATCAAACTGTCTTAAATTAAAAGAATAAAAGAAAAAAAAAATTAAGGAATAAAATTTCTTGAATTAACAATTTTGAGCGAAAACAGTGACAAAAAAAAACATGCTTAAAATCTCAATTTCAGTGCTATTTGAACTCTCAGATATTTCCACAAGGTTCACAAATGGTACGATCCTTTTTGGTTCTTTTTCACTCGAATATAAATAACCTAACTTTTTTTTTTTTTTTAGCCTCCGGTGTATTGCTAGGAAATGGATCAACAATCACTCATACAGCTGATATAAACAGAGTTGAATTGATTAGTAGGATGTACAACGTGGTGCCCATTGGTAACTACTACATTGCTAAGCCTGAAGAGGAACAGAAAAAAGAAGGAGTAGTACAGTTGTTGTTTAATAATGGTGAGATTAAAGTGTATTCAAATGGTAAAGAAACAAGTTATCAAATCATTTCTAATGAAATAGAATCAAATGTGGTTAAACAAATCAAATCAAACGAGTTTGATCAATCAAATGACACGAAAATCCAGCTATTAGAAGCAATCAATTTGAAAATCAAAATAATTAAAAATCATTTATTGAATAACCCACAAGATTATCAAATAAGAAGAGATGTTAATTCATTCTTGTGTCAATTATCCAAGTTTAAAAATGATATGAAACTAATCGAGTTTGAAAACAATTTGAAGTTGGTTATAAATGTTGTTTCAATGGGTAAAAATTTGGATGAATTGAAAAACGTTGAAAGAAGTTTGAAATGTTATGATTGAAATGTTTTGTCTGTTTATGCTATCTAATAAAATTGTAGACAATACTACTACAGGCTTTATAAATCCCTCGTCATTATAGATTTAAAACATCAGCTTTCTTAAACAATTATCTAAAATCTCATATTTCAAAGAAACATCATCATAGTTCACATTCAACAATTTTTTCCCCGTGACAGGACAGCAACCAGTGTTTTGAACATGTGAATGAATACACTTGTAACAATAAACTTGTCCGGTTTCTAAAACTGTTGGTGTAATGATTTTTTCTCCACATAAAAAACATTTAGAATCTTTAACACCATCAACATTTGTTGATATGTTAGTTGGAGGTCTATATTTCACAAGCGATGTCTGTTTAAATTTATCTTGATTCATGTTCCACCATTCAATGAATTTAAGAGAAAAAATCAATAAGGGGAAAATGATTGATAATAATTTCACCAATCTTGAGCCTATTGGACCAAATTTTCTCTTTAATGACTCCAAAATGTATTGATTGAATGTAGGTGGTCTATTCTTACTCTTAATCTTCTCCTCCTTCTTCTTCTTCTCATTGGCAAACTCGAAATTTCCTGCTCTTAAATATTCAATTTTAAACAAATAAGTCAACAAGCTAGGTGATTTAATCTTCCCTGACAGATACAACAGTTGCATCAATACATCCCCTGCACTCCACCCACTTTGCAACCATTTCAAACTCATTAAAACCCAATACTTTAAATTTTTCAAATTCTTCTTCTTCCCAATCAAATATTCTTTTAATCTCACTTCAACAAATTGACTCAACTTCCTACTCAAATACGGTACACCAACCACTTCCATTACACTAGCACAGACTTGTAAATCACTCATCTTTCTATACCTCATCACCAATTCATCCCCACCAGCAGCAGCAGTATCAACTTCAATATTCAACTTACTTACTCTTTGTAAACCATAAAACTTCTCCGTAAAACAACTACCATACCATTTCAACTGTAATCCTTCAAATAAACCTCTTGTAACTAACTCCAACTCATCAAACCATATTGCTAATTTTACCAATGGCCATGGGTAACGTGAAGCATAATAAACTAAAACATATCGACAACATGGTGAAATCAAATCATTCAATTCTTGTGCAGAAAACAATTCAAGGATGGTTGGGGTGTTTTGTAAAGAGCGTGTGTCTAGTGAAGAATAGTAGTCCATCTTCCTTCTGCTCGTCGGTGAGTTTTTTTTTCAATCAATCAATTTTGGTATGAATTTATAGGAGAATTTTATTTTATTTTATTTTATTTTTCATTTCATTTTATTGAATAGTGAGAAATCGTCGAGATGGATAATTTACAAATAGAAGACAGACGAACGTAGTTAGAATAATTAATTAGAAGAGTTTCAAAGTTCCTTTTTAACAACATCCAGTTCTTTTATCACATTTTGAACTTTTTTAATGATTGCTTTCCGATAACTTTTCAATTCTTGCTTATCTTTACTCTTAAAACTAGTTAAATCAACATCATCCAACTTCAACAGTTTCTTTAATAGTTCTTCTTGGAAATAATTCAATTCATATAAATCTTTCTTTAGTGAATTTTCAACTTTTTTCAAAACTTCATCAATTTCACCTTCCACACTCTTAATCCTCGTCTCTGCAGCAACAACAGCACCATCTTTCTTCAAATACAACTGATAAACAGCAGCAACCCCAATCACACCAACAACAACGGCATAATTCATCACCAACTTCCAATCAATCTCAAACTTACCAAAACTCATCCTTGAAACTCCTGAATCTCTTGCTCTAAATAGTGCTCCCCTGCCTCTGTATACACACCTCGTGACTCAAGACAGTTCCGTAACACACTTCTAACACGTTCAGCAACTTCAACGTCTTTTGCAACTAAATCAGTTGTCAGCAAATTCTGCATTTTATTTTCCAGTTGGAATTTTTCAATGAGTGATGTGGTTATTAAGGAATTATAAATGGTGAGGTTGTCAAATAACCAAACAATGTTTTTAAAAAGTGTTGGTTCTTCTAAACTTGAGTCCAAAATAATGAGCAATAATTCAATGAGTGGTGTATTGCTAGTTATCTTGTCTCTTCTCTTATTGTTATCGTCAATTGAGGATAAATTAACTAACAAAAGTATCAAATAATTAGTTAATTCAACGTTCTTCAATCCAATTGAATTAGTAGCAGTACCATATTTTAATAACAAATCATAAACTAATTTAATAAGTCCTTCTTCTCCATTATCAAACTTCCTGCTTAATTTATTCATAAAAGTTTTGGATTTTCTAATCAAATTCCCTAAAACTGCCATTGATTGTTCAATTATCCCAATATTATCACTATAACAAAACTCAATTAAAACACCTAAATCAAAATCTTGGAAAATAAACCCTTTTCTAGAACTATTCTCATCACAAATCAAATTCTTAATCATCCAAAGTATATTTCTTTTAATTTCATCATTCCCACTATGAATTAATCTATTGAAAATTTCATTCATTGATGAATCAATAATCACATCTCTCATTGGGATATGTGGTGCTGCAAAGTTACATAAAACACCACAACATGCAGTTTGAATCACAACACTATCTTCTCTTTCTTCCATTTTAACAATTTTAAGGATCTGTAAACAAATTATATCTTCGTTTAACCAAGTTCGTAACATTGTGATACTTCTAGTTAAACTTTTCAATAAAAACAACATTGCAACACAAATCTCTTTTTCATCTTTGAATTTTTTTTGTAATTCTTTAGAAACTTCTTTATCATTCATCAATTTTTCACTAGTTTCAACATAAGAATTCAAAATTTGTAAAATCACATCTTTTAATTCACGATTCATCACAATTTTCCTATTCCGTTCATCTTTTGCACATAACATTCCCAATATCATAAATGAATCACATCGAATCCTTAAATCTGCTCCTTTAAAACAAATAACTCTATTCAACGTTTCTAATAATGGTTTATAACTCATCAGGTATGCATGAATACTTTCATACTCAATACAAACTCGTAGCAATAAGTTGAATGGAGCACGGCCTTGTGATGATGAAGTTATCAAACGAACTAAACATGGAATCATTTTTCTTATTAACATTATTGAAATTTGATGATCTGTTTTCAATAATAATGCAATTGATGCAGTTTGTAAGTCTAAATCATTAGATTTGAGTAAGCTGCTAATGAAAAAAATCCGATCGGTTGTTAAAATCTGATTTAAACTTGATGCTGGTTGATTTGATAAAATGTTGAAAATTGGAATAATTAAATTTGACAAATGTAAAGGGATTGGAGTCGGGATTTTAGTTGAATTAAAAAATTCCAAATACACCAATTGTTCATGGTAACGATTGATTGTTAATTGTGTAGGTTCATCAACCATTTCTTCAAATTTTTTAACAATAGCACCAATTTTATCAATATCAACATTCAAATGTTCAAAAACTTTTAATATCACCAACATCAATTCTTCATCGTCATTTTGCTCAACAATATCCATCATCTTTTGAGTATATTTACATTCAACAAACTCCAATTCATCCTCATTCTCAGCTCTTATCAATTCTAATAAACTATTCAAAAATGTAAATCCAATCTTCAGCACATCCCCTTGAAATTCAAACACCACTCTTAACACCTCTTTCATCAAATTATAAGCACCTTTCCCATCAGCACCATTAATTGCCTGGAAAAATTCATCACCTAAATAACTTAATGAGTTTAAAATTATCAACACATTTGTGATCACTAAAACATCTTTATTTGAATCCAAGATTTCAATCAATTGGTTCAAATGTGTAAGTGCTGCTATTTTTTCTTCTTCGTCGCCTATCAAACGCAGCCTCAAGGCAGAAAGATCGTTTAAAATGGACATTTTGAAACACGTCGTTGTTTTGTAAATATTTACAATCTGAAATTTTGGATTTTTTTTTTATAATTGTACAATTTGTTTTTTTTATTTCCGACTGTAATGAAAGAAACATTGAAAGAACTACACACGATTTTCAAGGATAAAAAGAGTAATGTTGATACACGTTGGTGCAATCGTTTATTCTTTCTATAAAACACTGACAACAGACGTCCCATCCTGAAACCTCGTCTTGAAAATACGATTAGCATTAGTAAACATCCCTTCTTTCAATGAAACAATAATAAATTGAGAAGATTTAAATCTTGTTTTAATTAAATGACCAATGTTTTGTGTATGACTTAAATCTAACGCAGCATCAACTTCATCCAAAATATACATTGGAGCAGGTTTGAATTGTAATAATGCTAAGATTAATGATAATGCAATTAATGAACGTTGACCTCCACTTAATTCAACTAATGAATCTTTCCAAATAGTTCCTAAACGAACTTTAATTTCAATACCTTTTGTTATATCATTACTATCCAACAAATCTAATTTGGCAAATGAATTTGGTAATAAATCTGCAAATATTTGTCCAAAATCCTTATTAACTTTTTCCCAAGTTTTAATTAATGTTTCACATTTATATTCATTTAATGTTACAATTGTTTCTTCAATTTTGGATTTATCTTTTTCAATTGTCTTTATCATTTGTTTTAATGAATTCTCCTTTTTTTCAACATTATCAATCATATTCATAATGTTTGTATTAACTTTTCTTTTCATTTTAATAAAATTTTCATTTAATCTATTTATACGTTCATTATATTCATCAATTGAAACATTCGGAGTGTTTTGAATAATACTATTGACTATATTTTCATCTGACAACCAACTATTTTCATTCAATAAATCTTGTCTTTTGTTATTGATTGATTTAATTATGTTCTCCAAATTTTCAAAATCATTTGAATTTTTCAAAACTTGTAATTTAATGTCATTTAATTTTAAAGTTTTATTTGAAATTGCTTGAGTTAATTCATTGATTTCTTCTATTATTCCTAATTCTTTTGATTTCTCAATTTCAATATCATTATTTAAAAAATTTAATTGGTTGTTTAATTCATTTAAATTTATTGAAATTTCTTTATTTGAATTTTGTAAATCTTTAATTGTTACCTCACAATCTTTCAATGAATCTTTTAAATTCTTAACTTCTAATTGTAATTGTTCGGTTTCAATTTTAGAGTTGGAAAAAGATTCTTGTAAATTTTCTAGTTTGTTAATCAATTGATTTAACTCTGCATTTTTAACTTTAATTTCATTTTCTAATTCATCTAATTTTGAACCTCTATTATTATTAAATTCTTTAATATCTGTTTCAATTTTATTAATTTCATTCAAGATTTTTTGTTTTAATGCTGTTTTCTCTAAAATTATGGCTTCATTAGTTTCAATTTCAGCTAAATTTCTCTTTTGTTTATCTAAAAGTTTATAACTTGAATTTGAATTTAAATTTTTTTCAAATAATTGAATTTGATGATCAATTTGATTCAATTCTTTTTGTAAATTTTTAGTTTTATTTGAAATTTCTGTATTTTTAACAATCTCTTTTCTTATTTCATTCAACTCATCATTAAAATTTTTCAAATTTTTATTTAAATTATTATATTTCTGAATATTAATTAAAACTGAACTGTTTTGTTTTCTACTACCACCAGATAATGTTCCCTCTGGATCATAAACATCACCTTGTAAAGTAATAGATCTAGCTCTAATTTGTGGATGGAATGTGATTTTTTTAGCAGTTTCACTATCTTTACAAATAAATCGTTGACCAAAAATAAATTCCATAGCTTTTGAAATTTCAGATTCATAACCAATTAAATTCAATGCTAGTTCAACTTTCCCCGGGCACATTTGTTTAGCCAGATCTATAGTTTGTTGAGGTAATACTCTTGCAGAAATTTTATTCAATGGAATAATAGTAACTCTTCTTCTCAACTGTCCTCTTTCCAATAACTGTGAACCAATAACTTCATTATCAACAACAACATTATATAAACGACCTCCAGCGGTGATTTCTAAAGCTGTGGCAGATTCCATATTTTCTTCACTTAATGAAAATAATTGAGCAACAATACCTTTAACTGAAGTGGTATCAAAATTTGGATAAGGTTTTGAATATTGGAAATCTAAATTACCAACTTGTCTTTTCAAATAATTTAAGTCTGAAGAAGTTTGTTGAATTTTTCTTTGTAGATCAGTTTCAGTTGATGTTAAATTTTTCAAGATATTTGAATCAAATCCAAAAGTTTTCAACTGATTATTTAATAATTCTTTTTTATTTTTCAAATTTGTTAATTCTTGTTGAGATTTAGCCAATTCTTTTTCAGCTTGAAGTAAGTTTAATTTATTTGATTCATTTTCTTTGACTAAATGATCAATTTTCAATTTAGATTCTTCAATTTGAACTTGACATTCAGTTAATTTGGTTCTTTCCTCTGCCAATTGTGCACTGAAGCCAGAATTGGAATTATTTTTCAACGAAACACCCGTAGTTAAACTTGATAATAATTCTTCTCTTTTATTAATGTAAGTTTTCAAATCATTAATTTGATTATCAATTAAGTTATAATTTTCTTCAAAATTTTTAAAAGAGTTTGTGGTTTTAGTTAATAGAGCTTCTGTGTCTTCAATAGATTCAATAATATTCAGTTTTTTATTTTCTTCATCATTTAAAGTCTCTTGATTAATACTTAAAGAAGTGTTTAGTCTGGTTATCTTATTCGAAATGTCATTCTGTTTGTTCTCCAACATAGATAATTGATTGCCTTTGGATAAACTCTCTTGTTTTGTTTTTTTAATCTGTATTAAATCTTCATTCAATTTAGCAATCTCGTCATTCAATTTCGTTATTTCATGTTCAGAAGTCTCCATAAATGTTTTTTTATTTTCATAATCTGTTATCAATCTTGTATAATTTTTTGATAATTTAACATATTCGTGTGCATTTACCACTCTTTTCAAGTTTTCCAAATCAGATTGGATTTGTTGGAACTCAATAAACATTCTTTTTTCATTTCTTAATTTCTCCAATTTCGGTTCAATCTCTTCCATCAATAAAGATCTAATTTCATGCAATTTTGTTTCTTTTTTAGCCATTGTCTTTTCAGCTTTATCTTTTCTATCTTCAAACATCTTTGTTCCAGCAGCTTCTTCAATCAATGACAAAATCTCCAATGCTTTCATATTCAACACTTTGGTGATCTTACCTTGCATGATCAAGAAATTTGGGTTATTGATATTCAATTGAACTGATTGGAATAGTTGAAGTACTGCTTGTTGTTGTGCTCTGTGACCATTGATCAAATATTTGGAAGTCCCACCCATCACGATCTGTCTTGTAACAGAGATCTTAGGAATTGATTCAAATCCAATAGGTGATTTGGAACTGTCTGAGTTATCAAACACAATTGTAACGCTGGCCTTTGTGACACCAGCTTGACCTCTTTTATAAATCAAATCTTGTAAATTAGACGCTCTAACTGTGGTCATTGATGAAATACCCAAAACAAAACAGATCGCGTCCAAAATATTGGACTTTCCTGACCCGTTGAGCCCTGTGATCGCGTTGAACTGCGGGTCCCAGCCTGCAATGACCGTTCTGGTCGCGTACGACTTGAATCCGTCAATGATGAGCTCCTCCACTTTCATAGCGCCCGTTTTGCCACCCGTTGTAACGAAGATCAGAAATTTAATTTGTTTTCATTTTTTTTGTTTGTTTTGATTTTGAGAAATAAAAAAAAAAAAAAATAAAAACAATCACGTGAATTAACTAAAGTTAGTCATGTGATCTTTATACTAAGCTAAGCGTATCATGTGATCTATCATGTGATTTGCAATATAGCTGAACATAATTTATGTATGTAACTAACACAACAAAAGAAACACATTCTACAGCCAACTGAACTGAATATTCTTGAAATTAGACCACTAAAATAATATAAGAAATTGAAAAAAAAAATAAGCAAAGAAAGGCAGCTGAAAAACCGAAAAGAAATCATTTTGAAACCAATACTTTTCCAACATCACTAACAACCTCTCTTTCAACATCACTAGGAACTTCACTATGAGTATCTTTCTCGACATCAGTGGCCCCTTCTTCTTCTATGATATCACCAATAACTCTTTTATCTCTTTTTTCATCGCGTTTACTTAAAACAAAAGTCACAAGTGTCATGATAAAACCTAATGCACCCAAACAAGCTGTATAAGTGAAACCAATATGGAATTTTGGTTGGTCAGTTTGATCAAAAGTTAAGATTGGAACCCAAGCACCAGTAACATATGCTAACGTATTTGTACAAACAACTAGGAAATTTCTCTTCATATCATCACTTGCAAGTAATCTATTCAACCAAGAAAAAATTAAAGGTTGTCCACTATTTAAAATTATACCATGAAGAAAATAAGCAAACCAATGTAAACCTCTTGGAACATCCCAAGCAGATAACACAGCCATTGAAAAAGTAACACAAATGAACATAAACAACAAGAAGAAAAAATTCAATCGACCTTTGAAAAAATCATTGAAATAAGCAACAAACACGGCATAAGCAATACCACCACCAGTGATACCTGTTGGAATATTGTTATAATAATAAGAGTCTAATTTCAAATCATTTTTAATCCATAATTGAATAGCCTGAGAATTTTGTGGTTGGAAAGCATTGTTGAAACATAAGAATAAAACTGGGAAAACAAAAATATGCCATGTATTGAAAAAAGTCTTTATTTTTTTGAAAGTGTATGGTTCTCTTGTGTTTAATTGAGCACCAATTCGTCTTCTTCTTTCCAAGGCAACACGTTTATCTGTTTCATTGAAATACCATGATGTAGTGGTACTTGGAGTGTTTGGATCTGAAAAAAGAGTATAAAATGCAACTGGGAATGAAATAACAAAATCAATAATAAACATCCATTGGAATGGTTCTAGTCTATGATGTGCCCACTCTGATTTCAAGATTCTTTGTTGAATTAATGGTGACACCAACTGGGCTGCACTTCCAGCACATGCAAAAAAAGTTGATCTTTTAGTTAATTCTTGTCTACTATACCATGAACCAAGTAAATACTCTAAACCTGGGAAATATCCACTTTCTAATAACCCAGTAATAAATCTTAACCCATATAAACCTTTAATATTCTTTGGTACAATCAATAAAATCGTCAAAATTGACCAAATGAATTCCAAACCAGCTAAATAATAACGAGCTGAAATTCTATGAAGAATTAAATTGGAAGGAATTTGTCCAATGATATAACCAACAGTAAACATCGTACCTAGATAAGTAAATTGATTACCATCCATATGATAATGTTCTTTCATACCATTAACATAAGCAGTGTTGACATTAGATTGATTGATATATTTAACAAAATATCCCAACATTGCACTTGACATTAAAAAAAAATCTAATTTAATTAAGAATCTTCTTTCAATTGGATGTTTATCTAAATGATCACAAAAAAACAAGGCAGTTTTGAATTTCCAACCTTGACGACGTTTAATTTCTTCTTCTGATAAATTTTGAGTCAAATCAATATATGGTTGACCTTCTGTAAATTTGATACCATTAATGGTATTTTCTGTTGATGATGAGGCTGTATCATTTAAATCAATTTCTTTTGTTTTTGTGGTCTCTGGAGATTTCTTTCTGAAAAAACTGGACATTTTCGGTATGAATATTGTTGTAATAACACCTGTTTCAAAGATGGAATTATATTCATCTGCTTAAATACATGGAAGCATTTCTTCTAAATATTAAGAGGGTCTTTGTAAATCTAGTTAAAATGGTATTTCAACCGTCTATTCCATTATCCACAAATGTGTCACAAAATAATATATCAATTAACTAGTGCTAAATTCTAATCTGTGCTAAGTTCTAAGTTATCTGAATTTTTTTTAAAGATTTGGTAAACCCATGCAAAATTCTTATGACAAACTGTGGTTCCTGCTTCACTCTTGCTATTTGGCAGTAGGACCAGAATTAGCATGTTGTGATACTTTAAATTCATAGTATCAAGTTTGCACTCTGAAGTGGTTTTATAATGAGTAGGTGAAGTGGCAACAAATTCTTGCTAGCAGCTATACAAGAAACACCAGTCTTAGCTTGATAATCAAAGTGATGGTCTTTACAGCAGGACATCCCAAATTTCTGCTTTGTTCCTGCAACTTCTTTCATCATCACTCTTGCTTCAGTCTTGAGTCTCGACTCTCAACTTAATCCAAATATTCGCAATAAACCACACTTTTTTGAATGTCATAATCCAGATTTCCACACATCACCATGAATGATAGCACAAATTCTGACACAATTCATTTCCTTTTAAAGTCAACTACCCTTTTTCTTTAGTTCAAACTTCACACTGAAACTCCGCCTAAATTTTCAGATGATTCAATTTTAAGTAAATTATGCGATTTTCACCATAATCCAAAAAATGACGATTATTTCAGAACTCTTGAACAGCTTTGTTAAACAATTAGCATTAATGTTCTCAAATCTCAACACAAGAGTGTACTGAACTTGTGTACACTACAGTGGTTCTGTTTAGGTTAATAAGCTTCGTAGGCCTTGAGACTCTAACAATCAGGATTTGAAAATAGAGATTGTTAAGGCCACTACTCCAATATAAAAATCAATTACAACTTAAATATGGATACAAAGTTAAACTATACACAGGCTTCTCTTCAAACAATCTCACCAGAAACATCAACATCAAAAATTATCTTAAACTTGAAAATAGTTCCCAATGGATCAAGGTATTGAAACTCATTTTCTTGACAACAATAATCTCTGTATTGACTATTTGAAGATGAAGGTTGAAATGATGCTCTAATTTTAATAGCTGACTGTTTAAATTCTGCTGGTTTTTTACTCAAGTTTGAAATTTTCGTCAAATAAATTAATTCACTAGGTTTAACATCAATATCAACTTTTTCTGAAGCTGTATTTAACAATTCATAACCATCAACTTTTAACAATTTTTTATAACCAGGAATAATTGAATTAAAACTTTTTTGTGTATCAAAAGTTCCAGTGGAAAATAATTGTATTTTAGAAAAACGATTGGTGTCTGCAACTTGGTTTTCAGAAAAATTTAGTTTACAATCATCTAATTTTGATTCTTCAGAATTTCCTGTAATTTTCATTGTCATTTTCACTGAAATTATGGTTGTTAATAAATATTTCTCTAATTTTTTGGTGGTGGTGATTTCTGTAAATGTTTTAACGTTATAACATTTAGAATTAAAGAAATAAACTTTTTCAGTGAAATTGTGACGATGATCTTTATCTAAATTAACTTTGCCTAAAAAAAGTTTTGTATCTGTGAGGTCATTTTCTATGTAGAAATTGGAGTATTTAACTATAGTTCTATTCAAATTGAACTCGTCTTTGAAGATTGAGTCATCCTTAAAATCAAAGTTCCCGTTGATAAACATTTTGTAGCCAATGGTGGGAAAAAATAATGAGTTCAAACTTGAAAGAACATTGTTAAACATGTTTTCTTCTTCAGGTGGTTGTTCAGAAGTTTTTTCAGTCTTTTCAAGCATTTTTTCTTTTTCTTCCTTCTCGTTGAATGTCATGTTGAAAGCTTGTGTGTAGTAACAGTGTAATTATCGACTACACGAATGATATGATTGTTTAGAAATTTAAAAGAAAATGAGAATTCACTCGTTTTCAAAGTGACACATTTTTATCACTCATCAAAATTTCACTCAAGTACGACTTAATGTTCTCATCGTTTGAAGATTGAGATAAAATATCCCGGTTTCGTGTAAATCCTTGTTGTAATGAAGAACGTGAGCTTTGGCTCATCTTCTTATTCACATGAGTTTTGTTATCATGATTCAGAATATTGATAACTACATGAACTAAGCCATAAAACGTAGATTTTAGTGCATACAGTAGACCAACAAAAGATCTTCATGACAGACGTTTATTACACACCAGGGTCCAAGTTCTAACACCCACTTTCATATAAGATAACATAACTGGTAGATACTAGACAGTCTCTAAGAGTATAAAATTTAGATATAAACATGATCAAGTTCCTAAGCGGAGTCAACCTCATACAATTGACAGCCGTTCGTGTAACAAGAGCCAATAGGATTAACCCCGAAGAGTAACTTCTCTCTAATCACTATTAAACCACTACATAGTACACACACATGAGGCTGCTATGCTAATAATTTTCAATTTCAGGACAAAAATTGTGTTAGTTCTGCAACTAGGCGCATTGATCCACAATTGTTTTTTTTTTTGGTTGATCAATATTTTATCATAATTGCATTCCAATTGTCTTGAAGTAACAACAGAAATGTTTATTCACCACTTAAAAGAATTGGGGCTTCGAAGCTAAGTTTATTCACCAAGTAAAAGTGAATAAAATTGCGTAATATAAAAACCAAAAGATGAAATCCACTGTTCTCTCAAGATGAACAATTGTTGAAGCTAGACTTATTATAGAGACTAAACTGTCCCTATTTATTCATGAATCAATGATCGAATCAATTCATCAAAATCACAAAGCTATAGTCAAACATGTCGTCAATCAACAAACCTATTTCAACTTTCACTAGAGTTTATAGAAGCACCCTTCTTCAGGCCATCATTATTGGTGTTTTATCTTTTACACAACCTGGTATTTGGAGTGCAATAGCAGGTTTAGGTGCTGGTGGGTTAGCAACAGTGAAAACAAATAATACAGCTAGTTCTGTGTTGTTTGGAATCATGTTTTTTTGCTCACCAATATTTGCATTTTTAATCAATAAATGGAGTTTGAAATATACAATTTCTATTGGTACTATTGGTTATGTTTTTTGGTCAGCTGGATTATATTTAAACTCCAAAAATGGATCTCAAGGTTTAATCATTGCAGGTGCTTGTCTTTGTGGAATTTCTGCATCAGCATTTTGGGTTGGTGAAGCAACAGTGGCAATTTTATATCCTGAACAAAATAAGCGTGGTTTATTTATTGGTATTTGGCAATTCATTAATAAATTTGGAGGTATTATTGCTGGAGGGATTAGTTTGGCATTGAATAAAGATGCAGATAATCCTGGAAAAGTTAGTTTGAACACATATGTTGTTCTTTTATCAATTCAATGTATTGGGTTGCCAATTTCATTTTTATTATCACCACCAGAAAAAGTTATTAGATCCAATGGTACCAAAATTCGTTCAAATGTTACAAATAAACCATTAAAAGAAGAGTTTAGTACTTTCATCAGAGTTCTTAAAAGAGTCGAAATTATTGGTTTAGCACCTTTATTTTTAGCTGTTGTTTGGTTTGGAACTTGGCAATCAAACTATATTACACATCATTTCACTGTTAGAACAAGAGCTTTGAACTCATTATTGACTGCTTTGATTCCAGGTTTAACGGATGTTGTTGCAGGTTTTATCTTGGACTTAAATTTTAAAAGAACTTCAAAAGCTAGAACTTCATGGATAGTTGCTTCTTCAACAATGGTTGGATTTTTCATTTACTCTTTTGTTTTACAAAAAGAGTTGGATAATAATCCAGTCACAGACTTAGATTATAAAAATAGCAATGCATTGTTTGCAAGAAGTTTCATTCCATTTCAAGTTTTCAGAATAAGTGGAGAATTTATTTTCAATTGGTGTTATTGGGTTATTGGAACTTTCCAATTTGCTTCTGATGAAATTGTTTATGTTTCTGCAATTATTCGTTCTTTGGAATCATTAGGGCAATGTATGGCATTTGTTGTTGGTACTGTCAATTCAGATGATATGACTAATTTAGCGGTTTCAGCAGGTGTGTTTTTCATTTCAATCATTCCTGCAACTTATGTTGTTTTCACTCGAATTAACAATGAAAAAATACGTGGTATTACGATTGATAGTGATGAAGATGAGTTAGTGTCAGTTAAGAGTGAAGGTGAAGCCAGTACTGATGAAAAGTTGATAGCTAAAGTTAATGAAGAATCTGTTTAATTTGTTTAGTTTTGTTAATAGACCTTTAAATGGGCTTGTGTACTAAAATGCTACAAGTAATATAATTAATGTGAGTCTACACAACGAACCTGCATTCACAACAATCATTACTGTTCTGCAGTCCATGATTGAGCAGTGTTTATTAAAGTTACAATAACTTCTCTCACAATCACGTGAAGGGTCATATGACTTTACTACAGCATAAAATTACAGTCAAGGTCACAAGATCGAAGCGGGATAGCGGTATATGAAAAAAAAAAGCTTCTATAAAGAATAAACAACGAATTGAGATAAATGGTCTAAGAAACATATGGAGATCAATTGTTCAGTAGTTAAATCCTAGCTATCAAAGACCAAATTAACCATTCAAAAATAGTTTTAAGATACAACTAGATGGTTAAAGTCTAAAGTTCTAGTAATTGCAGCCTATAATTAAAATGCATTTATTGAGTTATGGGTTTAGACATGAAATAAACATTCAAATATTCATTTCTATCATAATTTGAATATTTAATAGAGCTCAACACTGTTGTACTCTAAAATATGAAGCTCTGTCGCTGGTAGCATGTACTCAAGTTCATTTGGATTGTTAATGAAATGCAAAGCTGATCCATCTTCTTCTTGTATATTACCAGCATAAAGTAACGTGTGGGCTTTAACCCAATTTTTAGATTCTTCAAACTTCATAACTTTGAAATGATCATCTTTTAAAAGAATCTCACTGAATTGAAATCCTATAGTTCCTGATGAAAACTTGAAATGTTGAAACACATTTGGATCAAACTTAGCATAATTGAAACTCACTTTTAATTGGTGAACTTTTGGAAATTTCTCAAATGGAACTTGTTTAAGTTTCAATTGACTATCTAAAACTGCATTTTTCAATCTCAACATCCTAGAATCATTTATTCCAGATCTTTTACTTGCTTGTTGAAGTATAGCCATGTCACTTCTCAAATTTTTTCTTAGTTTTTGGTATTCATCTGATACAATTGAAACACCATCTTCAGTAGTGACTGTAAAAGTTTTCAAATTATCAAGATTTGATCCATTTAAGTGAATTTCTCCAACAAATGGTACGTTCAAAATTTCTAACTCTTCCAAATTAGAAAAATTGTTTTCAAATTTAATAATCGAAGTTACTTTAGCTTCAACAATCTTAGGGAAATAATTCTTATTGAAATCTAATGATAATTTCTTAAGATTTCTGTTGAATCTTGATAAGAAACCTTTTGATAAATCCATGTGATAAATATCTACCTCTCCTGTTATACAAAATAAAACAAACATTAATGGCTGACTGGATATTGAAACATGGGTGATATTTTCCCATTGTGATCTGGGTTTCAAATATGATTCATTAAGTCTTTTTTGTACATTTAGGGCTTGGTAAAAGCCAGATTTATAATATTCATATTTGGCAATCTGTGACTCCAAGTTACGATGTATATCTAACTTTATTTGAAAATCATTGATCTGATAATCCAGATATTTCACCTTATTTTTAAACAAGTCGAGCCAATCATATTTTTTACCATTGTATGTATAACCAGTTATATCAATGAAGTCTGAGAAGTCTTCAAAAGCTTTCTCTGGGGAGATAAAAGGGTCTTTAAAACCAACCTGTGAATCTGACAAATCTTCGTCTATATTTAACAAATCTTCATCAATTTCTGCAAATAAATCAAAATCATCAGGAAAAAAATTCTTTGCAATTTCAATAACTTGATCAATTTGAAGAGCTTTGTCAGAAACTGCATCTTGAGGGATCCGGAAAAATTCCCAACTGAAGTTGAAATGGCCATTAAAATCATACAGGCTTGGACTGTCAAGTTCTATTATGGACGAAACTTCAGGTAAAGCATTAAATGAATACTGCATCTTCAAATCAAAATACTCATCACTCAAATGAGATGAGACTTCAAGTTCGCCTTTATAATCATTACTGAATGGGTTTTGAATTTGCAAATGATCTAGAGTTTTCAACGCCTTCTCCTGTTCTGGTGTTGTTACATCAAGACTAAATAAACAGCTTTTAAATCTATTGAATTTGATATTCATCATATAGCAACCAGCAAAAGTATTACTGACATCTGAAATAACATTAACAACAGCTGTGAAGGGCAAAGATAAAATAGCCAATGAAATCTCGTCGCAGTAACCCATGTAATCGCTGAATTCAATGTCATATATCAACATTTCGTGATTCTCAACATTATAAGATAATCCAAAATATCCATTCACTAAATCCAGCTCCACAAACACTTTAACAATCTCACCAGCTCTAATACATCTTTCAGCAAAAAGCCTTAAGATATCATTGCCTCTTTCTATTACAGCAGCATCAAACTTTTCATCAGTTTTTGATTTGAAATTTCTAATGATTAAAATTCGTTCATCAACACATTCACTGAAAACTGGAGATATTGACTTCACAGCTTGTATCTGTTCAAGTGACAGTCTGTGGACATCAACATATGACAAAATCAGGTCCACCACGTCGTAGTTCAGCTTGGAAATGGTAGAACTCATTGAGCTGATTGTTAAAATGTTGGATGAATATCTGAAATATTGGGTATTTTTCATGTGTGTTTTCAATTTGGTGAAATTAATCTAAAGTTAATGAAACTTCGACATGATTTGTAGTGTAAAAAAAGTTGTGAAAGTTGTTGTAATGCTAGGAACTCTGTGTGGTGCTTGAAATTATTGAGTTGGAAACCAATAGAACGCTTTTTCAATGGTAATTCTGTTACTTTGAAAGCAGTTCGGTAAGGCCACTACTCTAATATTGCAGTTAAGGACCCTTTATTGTTCTACATGCCAATCAAACAATTGAAAGCAATTGACTACCTAATCGTAAATAACGTATTAGTAGTATTTTTTGTGGTTTTTGTACAAGGACATTAGTTTGGCCATCAAATGTGGAAAGTATTCCAAAAACTTTAGATCAATTCTTTGAAACGTCATGATACTTCATTTGATCGGCAACCTGTTGAAAATAACGAATGGGACTTTGCTTGAAAGGCAACTGAAACGTTTTTATACGCTACAAATAATTTTTCAAAAGAATATTCAACATTTATACATACAATCACCACTAACAAACAAGATTATCAATTTTTAACTCAAATTTAAAAAACACTCCAAATGGGTCATAATATCCAAACCAAGTTTCCCCAGAACAATGATCTTTAGGAGATTTGTCAAACTCACTAGACGTCAATATATCATAAGAACCATTTATTTTTATTGCTGTTTGACTTTTGATATCTCTAGGATGTTTTGACAAATTTGAAACAATCTGGTTTTTATCAAGCATGCTTGGTTCAATAGTAATACGTGCTTGACTTGAAAGTACGCTCATCACCTCACAGGATTGAAGGGGGAGTTTTTCATGTTGTATGGTATGAATGCTGTATTTGTGCGTTTTCAAAATTGGTTGAGTATCAAAAACTGTTTGGATTCCAGAATAGCTCCCTGTTCGAAGCACTTTTAAAAAGTGTCCCGTAGGGGGATCAAAAATCTTTAAATTTTTTTCTTCGTGTTTGATGATATTGAGTATTATGCTAGCCTTGATTGTTGTGATTAATATGTTCCCTTTAAGTTTTTTTGAAATGCTTATTTCTGTAATTATACTTAAGGTATAACCAATAAACCTGCTGTAGAAAGTTCTTTTAAATTTATCATGGGCACCTCTATATGAAAGCTCAATTTGTTTGATGAAAGGTTTGAGTTCACTTATATCATTCTCAATATCAAAAAAGAAGTACTTAACAATGGTTCTGTCAACATTTAGCCTAATGTTTTGAGACACTGTTGATTTATCTTCTATAGAAAAGCACCCATTGCTGTACAACTTGTATGTGACTGCATCAGCAGAATTGTTGATATTTCCATCAAATTTGGTAGCAGTGGTCTGGTCAGTCTCTGATGTAAGTGCAATGCTTTTTATATCGTTGTTCAAAGACATCTTTGATATTTTAATGTCTGTTTATTTGTAGGAGTAATAAGAAACTTAGAAGTAATTTCCTATCGTTAAATTTATCGTTGGATTTTGAGTACTGGAAATTATTCTCAATTTGAGGAAAGTGACACATTTTTATGAATTTTTACTCTATTAAAACTTCTCAATATTACTCTCATGCGAATTACTTAATAGACACCACAATTCTTACTAAACAAGCAGCAGAGAGGCGCAATATTATATATTAGTTTTATTCACCAAAATTGTGATATACTCTACATGTTGGGGTCAGTACTTCATGAAGGTAAATTTGACAATTAGTTAAACAATTAACCACAGACTTAACTCCGTTTTCAATTCAAATCACCAGAAACATCCAAATTGAGTGTAATCCTGAAAATGAATTTTGTTCCAAGTGGATCAAGGTATTGAAACCATTGATCTAGACAACAGTGATCTTTTGAATAATGGTCGGAGGTTGAAGTTTCAAAATATGTTCTTACTTTCATACCTAACTGAATAAATTCTTGTGGGATTTTCTTGGAGTCTGATAACTTGGAACTTAAATCTAACTTACTGGGAGTCACATTTATGTGAACTTGTTCTGAAGCTTTATTCAAAATTTCATAAGAGTC
This sequence comes from Starmera amethionina, assembly GCA_030573755.1. NCBI lineage: Eukaryota > Fungi > Ascomycota > Saccharomycetes > Phaffomycetales > Phaffomycetaceae > Starmera > Starmera amethionina. The sequence continues at coordinate 23,427 of JAJMDW010000201.1, forward strand.
AATTTTCAAGATTCTCTTATAATCAGGAGTAGTAGTTTTGAAATTTTGTTGTTTTGCAAACGATCGGGTACAAAGTAGTTGAGTTTTGAAATTTGACCCATTAGTAGAATTAATGCTGGGGCACTTTATCTCCTCATCGTCTAATTTTGACTGATCAAAATTTCCTGTAATTTTAATAGTCATTTTAACTGAAAGAGTGGTTAACATCAAATCATTTTTGAGATTCTTGCTTGTAAGTATCTCGGTCAGTGTTTTGACGTTATAAACTCTTGAATTATCAAAGATCATCTTCTCAGTATGGAGGAAGCGATAATCTGGTTTCAAATCAACTTTATATCCAAAAAATTTGAACTCACTAAGGTCATTTTCTATGCGAAAATTACAGTATTTTATAGTGGTTCTTCTTAAATCAAAATCATTTCTTAAGGTTGAATCATCCTTTACTTCAAAATCCCAATTAATAAACATCTTGTATTTCACAGTAGGAAACAAAAATGAACTCAAAGTTGAAAAGAAATTGTTTAACACATTTTCCTCTTTGGCTTGATTTGCAGATGGTTTATCAATACCACGTTTCTTGTTGTCAATCAACATAATAAATTCAAGTTATTGCTTTATGGGTTTCTTTTTAAAGTTGGATAGCTATAACGTAAATTGAAAAGAGAAAATGAGAAGTTAAATATTACAGCTTTAAAATATTGTGCGTTTTGAGCACACATCAACCCGGCATTTTCTTGTAATATATGGCAATTAAAAGCAAATATTACGAATTATTTAGCTAAACTTTCAAGAGTACTACTATTCGGGGTTTTCCCTTTGGGGTTTCAAGAAAAACAATCAAGAAAGGGGAAGTGATTTTACTAGAAGAATTTTCCAGCTTAATATGGCAATTAATATTGAATGAGTGACGCAAATTGTAACTACCTGCAGAAAGTTAAGAAGACTACGATACTCAGTTTTGCTCAAATCATATATAAAATAAACTGTAGAAGATAATAAGCTTTTTACTCTAGTTAATAGATGACAGAAGATTTTAGTTTGATTTATACAAAGCTTTTAATTTGCCCTCAACAATTATTGGCTAATTAATAGCTGTATGCTTTTCTAATAAACAAAGTGTGGTATATGAACGTTTTTCTATAAAGTTTACATTAATCAAGTTTTGCCACTGATCAATCGAGATATTTTACGAGAGCATCAACACAGAAAATCAAGAAAGAAAAAAACATTACAGATAATGTTAAGGGTACCACTAATGCTATCAATTGTTTTGAGCTGCCTCCTACTTCATGGATCAAAGATTTAACTCTCATCACTTAATCTCGAAGACCAGCTTAAACAGCTACTGCCAACAACACCCGCGAACAGCTGTGAATTCAAGCTCTGTCAATTTTCCACTGCAATTAGAAGGCTTTTTTTGCAGCGTTCTGAAACTCTTATAATTCTTTAAGAGGAAATAAACTACGAAGTTTCGATTCTCGGCCGAGCAGTTCTTTTCAGCACTCTACAACACATAACCATAAACCATCAATATTCTGATTTGCAAGAATGAAGAGAAACCAAAATGCAAGCTCCACTCTTTGATACCAGACTATTTTAAACTAAACTATTATTAAAGCGGTGAGCTGCTACTGCAGCAAAAAAAAAAGAGTTCATATGGAATATAAGCTTTAATGTATGAAGGCACCACATGCTGATATATCTCATCTAATAACTGCTTTAAGCTTCCCAGTTGGAAGAGCTAATGAGGTTTTCAAAACATCCTTTAAGATAAAAAAAACATTCATGAACAATATACAATTTGAGAAATATCAGTCCCAGATACAGCTATAAAACAGAATATGAAAGCCTTTAAGAATATATTTGTGTAATTGAACATGACTTACGTGATGATTAGACTTGATCTGCAAACTACACACTAGTTTTTTCCTGCCTTCCTGCACATATAGATCCGTAAAACAAAAAATTATAAAACTGTGTTTTGAAGGCAGCTGAAATCTTTTAATCCTAAACTATAAAATAATCAGTCCTTCAGAAAATTCAAGGGTTGATCACTAGTTATTAACAAGATTATCAACTTCTAACTCAAATTTAAATAGAGTTCCAAATGGATCTTGATAACCAAAAACCACTTTTCCACAACAATGATCTTTAAAAGATTTATCAAACCCATTAGATATCAATGGATTATAAGAACCATTTATTATTAGTTTTGTTTTATTTTTCACACTTGAAGGATGTTTTGACAAGTTTATAGCCATTTGTCTCTTATCAAACTTGCTTGGTTCAATAGTTATACGTGCTTGATTTGAAAGTATATGAGTGAGTTCATGATTAGATTCAATAGAAATTTTTTTATCTTCAATCGTATGAATGTTATAGTTATGCGTTTACAAGATTGGTTGGGTATCAAGCACAGTTTGAATTTCAGAATAATTTTTAGGTTGGAGTACATAGCTGAAATAACCTGGTGGGGGTTTAATAGTTTTTGGAATTGTATTTTTTATCACATTTATTATCATTCCAGCATTGATTGTTGTGGTTAATAAGTTTCCTTCGAGTTTTTTCAAAAAGCCAATCTCTATAGTTACACTTAGTGTATGACCAATATACAGCTGGTTGTAAAAGTTTTTTGTAAATTGTTTTCTGTTACTGTGATATGAGAGCTCAATTTGTTTGATCAAAGGTTTGAGTTCACTTATATCATTCTCAATATCAAGAATGAAGTATTTAACAATGGTTCTGTTAACAATAAAACTGTCTTTAAAAGTTGATTTATCTTCTATAGAAAAGCACCCATTGCTGTACAACTTGTATGTGATTGCATCAGCAGAATTGTTGATATTTCCAGTAGCAGTGGTCTGGTCAGTCTTTGATGTAAATGCAATGCTTTTTATATCGTTGTTCAAAGACATCTTTGATCTATTAATAGTTTGTTTATTTGTAGGAGTAATAAGAAACATAAAAGTAATTCACTATCATTAAATTTATTGTTGGATTTTAATTAATTTTTGAGTACTGGAAATTATTCTCAATTTGAGGAAAGTGACACATTTTTATGAGTTTTTACTAGTCTTATAAAACTTCTCAATAGTACTCTCATACGAATTACTTAATAGACACCACAATTCTTACTGAACAAGCAGCAGAGAAGCGCAATACTATATATTAGTTTTTTTCACAAAAATTGTGATATACTCTACATGTTGGGGTCAGTACTTCATGAAGGTAAATTTGACAATTAATTAAACAATGAACCACAGACTGAACTCCATTCTTAGTTCAAGTCACCCGAGACATCCAAATTGAGTGTAATTCTAAAGCTGAACTTTGTTCCAAGTGGATCAAGGTAGCTAAACCAATGATTTTGACAGCAATAATCTTTTAAATAATGGTCTGAGGTTGAAGTTTCAAAAGAAGTTCTTACTGTTATACTTAACTGAGGAAATTCTTGTGGACTTTTCTTTAACTCTGATAGCTTGGAGGTTGAACTTAACTTACTGGGAGTCACATTTATGTGAACTTTTTCTGAAGCTTTATTCAAAATTTCATAAGAGTCAACCTTCAGGATTTTTTTATAATCAGGGATAGTAGTTTTAAAATTTTATTGTTTTGCAAACGGGGTACAATGTAGTTGAGTTTTGAAGTTTGACCCATTAGCAGAAGTAATGCTGGGGCACTTTATCCCCTCATCGTCTAATTTTGACTGATCAAAAGTTCCTGTAATTTTAATAGTCATTTTAACTGAAAGAGTGGTTAACAACAAATCATTTTTAAGAGTTTTGGTGGTAAGTATTTCCGTCAAAGTTCTGACCTTATAAACTCTTGAATTATTAAAAATCATTTTTTCAGTATGCATGCGGCGACAACTTGGTGTTAGATTGACTTTATAGCCCAAAAAACTAAATTCACTAAGGTCATTTTCTATGTGAAAATTACAGTATTTGATAGTGGTTCTTCTTAAATGAAATTATCTCTTAAGGTTGAATCATCTTTTATTTCAAAATCTCCGTTAATAAACATCTTGTACTCCACAGTGGGGAACAAAAATGAGTTCAAAGTTGAGAAAAAATTGTTTAGCACATTTTCCTCTTTAGCTTGATTTGCTGATGGTTTATCAATACCACTTTTCTCATTGCTAGAAGACATTGAAATTTATATGTTAATGTAGGAGTTTTGTTTGCTCAATGTTGAAATATAGTTTAATGATCAGAGAGAAAAAAACGAGAAGTTATAAATATTATGCTTTAAATATCATGACAGATTTTTAATGAGTCATGCTCATTTTTTTTTCTTTGAGTTTGGTTGACATATATGTCAAGTAAATAATATTCTATAAGATTCTAGAATTAGCAAAAGTGGTACAGAAATTAGGAAAGAGAATAGATGAACAACTAATTGCTTTTGCAAACACTACTGTAATAGACTTAGCTTAAAATTTTGGCATTAAACTAGTAATAAGTTAAAAATCATTTGTAGACTCAGTCCAGTACTCATTTAATTTTTCAGGGTTATGGGTGCCCATCATCTTGTTGTGAAAGAACAGTGCACTTGAACTTGAACCTCATTGATTACAATTAATTATGAATAGTAAACGCGCTAAAATGCATCTGCCATCTTTTGACGGTTTTGTCCTAATCTGTAAATTACTGAAACAAGTTATTTTTAGTTGATTTATTCTCATCAATAACTTGAGTTTTAACAGTGAGCTTATTGCTCAAGTTCAGTTGAATGAAGTGCTTGATGTCGATTATCAAAAACTGTCACATTATAATTTATTTTAAACCTCAAATAATTCCCAAATGGGTCTTTGTAAGGTACAGTGGTGAGAATTTCAGTTAAATCTCTCAATCTATCTTCATCAGAGAACCTTCTTAAAAATGTTGATGTACTTGGACGAAATTTTAAAGGGATTCTTGAATTCTCATTTAAATTTTGCAATTCTTCATTTTCATGATTGAAAATATCAACTTTATCTGCTCTTACAGTAAGATGCTTTGATCCTGTGTATGACATTGAGAAATCAAAATTGTCATTTAATGGTTCCTTGAAGATAAATGGCTCAAGAGTGTGAATTCCCTCTCTTGGGTCTAAAACTGCAGGTCCACAGCTCATTATATCATATTCAATGGGATTTGATTTAGTTGCGTCGTAATAAGTTGGAAGAGCTTCTGTTGTAAAAAACTTTAGATTATCGTAGCTCATTTTTGTCACTGTTTCAACACCAATTTCAGTTCTCAATAAATCATTATCTAAAGTTTTCTTAATAGTTATTGTAGCAACAGTTTGAATGTTTATACCGGGCTCACCATCATACTCTGTGTCAGTTTCCTTAACACATGAAGACTTTGTAGCTAAATTTATGTCTTTTTTATCATAAATAAAACCTTTAAGATCATTCTCTATCAAAATATTTGTATGCAAAACCATTATTCTATTAGATGCTGTTTTTGTAGAGATTGGTTGATTTATACTGACATTAGGTTTATCGGAAGTGAAATAATATTTTAGTTTAGAGTTGGCAAGATTGGTGCAATCTTGTTGTGTTGTTGCTGCCAAGTACCACTCATCATCATCACCTGATCCAAAAAGAAAGCTCCATAAACCCATCACTTTGTCTACTTTGGTGATACTGAGAAGAGATATTGTTGGATAATTAAAAAAACATTTATTATTTGGGCTTGATTATATTTTGAGAGAAAATGAGCTGTAAAGCTTTTCCTGTTATAAGTCAAAATTTTTCCAATTTAGGTAAAACTTATATCTTGGTTTGGTTGGTTCAAACAAAGCTTGATAATCCATTATGATTGATTACATTGAACCACTTATCCTTTTTGAAAGTGTAAGTAGAAGAGTTTTGAAAGAAATAAAAAAAAAAAAAAACTTTTGTGATTCCTGTAGATATTCGAAGTGAAACATATTTGGTCATTATTGAACAGCTTTGAGCTTTTACTGCTTTTATTGCCAATTCATTTTAATAAAGACTTTGATGAGCTATTGAGAGAAATTTCCAATTATTTTTATACCATACAGGAATTTATCAGAACACTTTTATTGTAAAAGCACAAAGCAGTTTATTTTAAAATCACACTAAGAATTATACTAACTTATCAAACAGCTTTCTGCTGCCCAAAAAAATTGATCAAAGGTCATGTGCAACTATTAAAAATTCGTAAACAGGTAGGTTTTTGTGTCACACAAAATTACTGTGCTTTCGTACTGTTAATGTAATTACAAAATGAAATTGGCCTTTAAAGGCAATTAAAACATAACTACAACAACGCAAAATGACAGAGATTAGTCCAAAAGAAAGGGAACTTGAAGAAAGAATTAAAGCGCTAGAGCTACAGTTTAATGATCATATCAAAGATTGTATGAATGGCAAAAAAAAACAAAAGTAGTAAAAAGAAAGGTCGGTTTTCAAGCGTCGATAAAGTTGCTTATACTGGAACATTAAAACTTATATTAATGATGCTTATTCAATACATTTCTATTGGCTTATATGTTATTCATAATGCAACAGAATTGACTTCTGAAGATTCTTTAATCAAGTTAAATCTTTTCCCAAACAACTTTTTAATTACCAGTCAACTTGAGTACATCCAAGACACATCATGGTTATATTTTAGTGTTTGCTTTTTATCAGGTTCCGCTGCTTTAATTGTTGAAGAAGGTGGTAGTTTTTTATTCAGTTATTTATACACAATAGCAAAAACCAATAATATGAACGTTTTAGCTTCATTTCATATAATGAAAGAAGTGGTTTTGAAATCTTGTGCAGCTAACACCATAGCTGAGCCTATCCCAATTACCGAAAAGTTTATGTTGAAGTTCTCAGCTGGATTGAATATTGGTATCATCACAAGCTCAGTATTGATCCCAGCTCTCAAAAAAGCTGTATATATTATAGTTCATATGTGGATCAATTCAAGAGCATAAAAGTGTCTAGATCATAATATAATAACTTACCATTTGCACCAGGATGATTATTAACTCATTAATTATCAACAGAATTTCAGGAATGACTGTACCATGGATTTATATTGGATCTACATTTCCAGCTAAGATAAAACTTTCATTATCTCATCAAATGTAGCTTCAATTGGATTTTAAATCAACCTTTCTTGCTTCAAAACTTAAAGCTCAAACACTCTAATCAATTCACTTGAATTTGGACCAAATGGAAACCTAACAAACTTTTTTGTTTTATCAGTTAAATAATCAAATTTTTTGTTTAAATAAACTCCACGTTTCATTTTATAATTTTTGATAAGTGCTGATTTCACACCTTGTTTATTTATTATAACATAAAATTTTTCAGGTTCAGGTTCAGGTTCATCACCATCTTCATCCTCACCATAATCATCATAACAACCATCACACATACATCCACAGCCATAAGAATGCGCACGTGCATATTCATCACTATAATCCCTAATATCTTTTACATGGAAATCCTGAAATGGAGTTGTTGTGGTTGGTCCATAAACTTCAAATTTTTTTAAATAATCTAATGGTTCTTTTTCAGTAAAGTTTGTATAGTACTGTCCAAACCTACCAAATTTTGGTGGAAGACCCAACAAAGTTATTATACCATAAAACTCATGAATGTGTAGTTCTTCCAATCTAACTAAAATGTTCATGGGTATTTTGATATCTAAAGCATCACCTTTTTGGAAACTTTTGGCATATTTAGAACATGCACATTTGGAGTAAACTGAACAATCAGATTCATGAGGAAAAATACCACACTTGCAATCTTTAATATTTTCATCATCAAAATGGAATTCGTATCTATGACTTCTACCATCAATTTCTTGTTTACCACTTGATTTCAAATAATGAATCATTTTTAAATTCTTCAAGTTTTTAAAACCAACATCCCAAAATGTTTTCCCATCCTTATGACAAAACATTTGAATACTATATTGACCATATAGTGTTAAATGTGTAATATCATCACAAAACCCATTTTCTTTGGAAAGAAATGATGACGAATTTGATAATAAATCTCTAAATGCTTTAACAATTCTTCTATTAGTATTATAGGTGGAGTAATCTAATTTAATCTCTAATTCTTTATTACCATCACCTAAGTCATTAACAACCCCACCAAATAAATTAAAAATTTTAAAATTTTCATTATTTGTTTCAATCAATTTTAAACAACCAACAGATGTTTTATTTCTTTTCCCACTAAACGATCCATCAAACAAGATTTCAAACCCAATCCTTTCTTCTGCTTTAGCATACACTGTAGGACAATAATAATGCTTCTCATCAAATGGTTTCCTACTTATAACAACACTTTCAACTGCAAAAATCGGATTAAGATAACTTTTCATCCCATTGCTGAAAAATTCTCTTAATTTCAAAAAAACTTTATCTTCATCCGATAACGAATCAAATGGTTTTGCAAGTAGTTTCTTTTCTTGATAGTTTCCCTTTGATGCTTTCTTTTGTACAAATCCAACTTTTGATTTTGTTTTCGTTGGTTTAGTTGAATTCATTAAAAAAATCTCTGAATCAATAAGTAAATCAAATATAGCATTTTCATTATTTTCAGTGTTTGTGAAAAGAATCTGTGAATTTGTCCATGAAATTGGATACTCATATAATGTCTTTATCAAATTTCTATAAACATCATTGATTGATAAAGTTGGATTGGTTGGGATAGCTGTAACATCAATTTCTAAGAATAATTTAACTGGTTTAAATTCATTTTTAATTATTCTATCAATCACCAATTTTTTCAAATCTTCTGGAGTTTCAAATAAAATTGGATTTGAATCTGGAAAATGTTTAAAATATTTGTTGTTTGGTGTGTTGCCAACTACCACATAGTTGAAGTCAATGGCAGCCTTGCGTTCTGTGGATAGTTGTCTCTCTATTTTACATTGCTCGTAAGATAAAGAGCCACCAGCTTTGGTTGGTGGAGCTGCAGTCGCTGGTGGTGTCAGCACTGGATTCTGGACAGGCATATTGTAAAAACAAGTGAATTGGATGAAAGTAAATCAAATTGAAAACATAAAGCCTCTGTAATGACTAGCTTTGTCTTAACTTTCCAGATGTATATAAAGACACGTACGTCAAACTAGACCGGCAAGCTGTGGAACAACAGTAATTGATCGGAGTATATTCAGTGGCAAATTATTGATCAAAATATCAGAATTTTTTATTTTTTTCTCCAGAAAATCAAAACAAAAAATCAAAATTGAAAACATTGCTTGTGGCGCATTTTCAGCTTAAAAAAAGCATCAGTGGCGCAGCTCACTATCAAAATTGAATATTGTGACGCTATCTGATCTAAGAGCTACATCTTTTACTAGAGGTTACTGGCTGTATGTCTTATTAAATCATTAGTTTTTATTCTGGTAGAGTTTTGATAACTACACCTCAATTAGTTTCTATCAAACTCCAACATCATGTAATTCTTGCAGCGTTGAAGTTTCTAATTCATTGATTTCAGGTTGAATGAGTGAAGAAATTTCCTCTGTAATGTTTTTATCATCTGAGCTTGTGGAACCAATCATATTTCTAATAATGTTGTCCAAACTAGTTGTAGTTAATTGTTATTTAGTGAAACCTTCTACTAGCTGTAATTATTAGATAAAGCTCTGTCACGATTTTTGTGCAAATAATGGGAGAGGGCTCTAGCTATCAAACTATCAGACTATCATTATATACGGTCTACAATTCTACATCATCAAGCTCTACAGGCGCACAGCAATCGTTTGAGCTTAAAATCAGTTGTCTTTTTGGAATCAATTTGCATGAGAAGTTGAATTATCAAAGAAAATCTCAAGAAAATTTTTGTTTTTGTGTTACGATCAGTTCATAATTAGTTAAATTCGACGCGTTATTTTAGCTAGTGCTTTTGAAGATATTCAACTGCTAAAACTTTCAGCAATTGTATCCAAAGCTTAAGTGCCTATTAATCAGTGCTTGGTACACCATGAAGAAACAAATTGAATCTCCAATGTTACTACAAACCAAAAATAATGATGAATTATGCACCACTAAATTTAATAAACAAAGAAAAAAGGTTCTTGTTCAAGATCTTTTAGATGGCAGCGGCTTCATTAGATTTTATTTTCTGGTGCAGTTTTTTTCCATAGGATTCGCTATGATCATGTTCAAGACTTTTCTAATGAACTCTGATGGTGACACTTTTAAGATCAATCTGTTAAGATCTTCCAAAAATGGTTGAGCTTTTAATGGTTTTTTTTACAGAAGTATAGCTCAAGCCTCAGACTAGGTGAATTGGAGCTTTTTGCCTTTATTGCTTCATGGGGCTTTTTTTATTTTTATTGAGATGTTCAGTTTCGAAGGTATTGGGTGGGTAGCTAGTGATGTATATGAAGAAAAACTGCTGGAAAACACTAGCTAGATTTTGAGATCAATTCTGAACTTCATTGGTGTCTAAGATTTCTAGTGTACTGATGGTAATGAGCTTACTTAAGTTGCTATACAAGTCAGTGTCTACAGTACTAATTTTTTTGAAGTTATAGTTAAAATAATTTGTGCATTATACTAGTTCAAATAAATGAGTTTCATGAGTATAAATTAGCGGGTGTAGAAAACCAACTAACAAAGAAATTAGATGACATTTATACGGTTTTCTAGTTGAGCTTATATTCACAACTGAGTTTCTAATTTGAGTCCACGAGTTATCTTTGCATTTTTTAAAACTGTAACAATATTGATTTACTAGTTTTGTTCGCTCAGACTTTGTCTTCGCTCCCTTTCCAGTTCAATATTGAGACTAAAATTTTAAATTTTAGTGAAAAGTAAACTTCCAGTTGTTCCACAAAGCAAATAGCAATGATTCATGAAGAATAACTTCTGAGAATGACACTTCAATTATGTAAAATATCAACAAAGTAGCAGTCTGCAGAGCAATGTGGGCATTCAGAATTACTCATTATGATAATCATATCGAATTTTTTCAACAGTTTTGTGACTTCTCATATTAGTGATAGTCAACTTTGAGTTTTCTCTAATTCCAGATAAAGAGTTTGTTTAATGAAAGTATCACTCATCTTTCAATCTTCTTCATCTGTATCACTATCATTATCGTTTTCTAACTCATTTTCTGAAGATAAAATTTCATTTAAATTTTCCTCGTTATTTAATCTCATTCTCTTGTACTCCTTTTCGTTGACTACTTCTTATATTTGGATAGGTACTTCTGTAATGGGCTCAACCATTCCAAGTACTGAAAGGTTCCTTTTCATATAATCAATCAAAGTTTCTGAAGTGATTGTATTAATTTCACCTAAATCACCGTTCTTTAGTTGATTGTATGTTCTGGAAAAGGCGGAAAACTCAGAAAAATTTCTAGCAGCTTCAACCAACTCATTATGCATTTGTTGGTGTATCAAGTCTCCTGCCGCTAGCGCAGCTAACCTGGTTGAGAGGCAATTGGAACTTTTGGTTCCTTGACGCAATCCACTAATGTTCTTTTTTGATTGGTGGCGTCGGTGTCAAAAATTGCTCTAGTTTTGAGACTAATCACAGCTAATTAAACAACTTACACTGTCAGCTGGCTGATAATTAAATCATATATCGAAAAAGATTTAATTATGATAATTGTGTCAGATTTTCAAAAGTAAACAATTGTCGATCATTTATCTGTATCAAGTAAATTTCCGAAAGTGGATATTTTATTATTTTTATTTTTATTTGATTCTATAAAAACATACGAACCTTATGAACCTTAGTGAAATGTATGGTAATGAAGCAATTATCATTCAGATCAACTTCACAAATTTTTAAAGAAAGTTAACGGGGCAATTTTTAGCAAATCAACAAAACGTCAATTTTCACTAACAAAATTGGCATGATTTTTGTCGAAATTTTCAGTTTTTTCAAAAATTTGCTCTTAACTATGTAAAAATGGCCATTTTTGCCAACGATTTTGAGCAACTCACAATTTGAATTTAAAAGATCTGAAAAGACCACAAAGATCGGCTAGCCAAGTACTACAACTCTACGTTTTCAGTTAAGTTGCCACATTAATTTGAAATTTTGCAATTTTTCAGTTTACCCGGTGGGGCGTTATTTTTATATTATGTTTTTAAATTTTTAAATTTTGTATTGAGATTATCAAATTTGTGGATCAGGGGCATACTTGGTGATATTTGATAAATTGCAAAGAGAATCAAGCAGCAGACTTATGTAAGAGGTAACGTCTACGTGGCTTAATCTCTCATAATTTGATAAAAGTATTGCTTTGTATAATAATATTATGTAACTCAAGTTCTTTTCAGGTTAGTTGATTCATCTTGAATCTTGATAGCTTGACTGTTTAAGTTACAATTTTGAACACCTCGGAAGTCGGAAGTCGGAATTTCCGAATTTTTATCACCAAATGCATCTGCCATTATTCTACGGTCACCATCCCAATTGGGAAATTCCTAAAACGGATTTATAGTGTACAACTGTAGAATGTTATAAATTGATAATTTCTTTCATCTAAGAATTTGACAATTCATTCTTCAACCTCATTCAAATATGGTGAACTCTAACGATTATCAAACAATGTCATATTGAAAATTATTTTAAATGTTAAAGAATTTCCAAATGGGTCATTATATGGTATTGTCGTGATAATCTCACTTAAATCTTTTAGTGTATTTTGATCAGAAAATATTCGTAGTATTGTTAGTGTTCTAGGAGTAGACTTCGACAAATCAAATTTGGAATTTTTGGAAAGATTCCAAAGTCTTCCATTTTCATAATTTGATGGTTCTAATTTGTTACATTTCACAATCATATGTTTTGAACCTATGTATGAAAAATTGGTATTGTCATGAAATAAGTTTTTGGAAGTAAATGGTCCAAGTAGATGAAATGTAATGTTAGGGTCCAATGGTGAAGGAGGCATTCCCAAAATTTCATACTGAACAGGAGCTGCTGGTGTTGCTTCAAAATAAGTGGGTAAAGCGTCAGTAGTAAAAAATTGTAAATCATTATAACTCATTTTTGATATTGTTTTAAAAGCAATTTCAGTTCTCAATAAATCATTTTCCAAAGTCTTTTTAATTGTAAACTCTGTGGTAGTTTCAATATTTATTCTCAAGGTTATTGTAAGACCAAAACTTGGTTTTGATTCTTTAATAGAGAAATATTGTGTTGTCAAATCAATGTCTTTTTTATTATAAATGAAACCTTTGAGGTCATTTTCTATCAAAATATTTGTATGAAATACCACTAATCTTTCAGACGCAGCTGTTTCAGAAATTGGTTGGGTAATACTAACATGGGGACTACTGTCAAAGGTGAAATAATATTTTAGTTTTCCGGAATTAGCAAGGCGGGTGGTGGAGCTGTTTGGTTGTGAATATGTTGTTGAATTGCTTTCATCATCACCAAAAAAAAAGTTCCATAAACCCATATTTGTAATTTGAATGGTTGTGGTTGATATGATTGATTGGTTTTCAATTGAGTAAATAAAAAGAATTTTCATCTATTTTTCAAGCTCACACCATGAGTGATATTAATTGAATAAAAAATTGAGAGCTTTTTAGGAAGCTTGTCAAAGATTGAATTATTTCTACATTTAGTGATTAAAAGAGACTAGTTTGAGTTGCAGTTATATGTGATTATTGAAGCTTGCTGTAATGTTGCTCTGTGCCCACAAACTTTATAAGTAGTATGTTAATAACTCAAACAATCTACCAAGAGGCCATATTTCAACCATTTTAGAATTTCTGTATCAAGGTTAAGTTGTTGCAATTATGGCAAGCACAATACTAATTCCACTAGTTAAAAACACTCTGTATATTCTGGTTCAATTGAAACTTGATAGAACTCAGTAAAATATAGCTTTTGATTCCACTAATAGAAAATGATCTTTAATGATCCAACTCTAATAAAGATATCAATAATGTTACTTGACGTAAGAGTTGAAATCTAGCTTTTTGCTAACAGTAATTTGGGTTTTTGTGTCACAAAATCAGAAAATAATTAAAACGCGTAACAACGCCAAAAAAAATTATTTTTATAAACCGTTTCAGTTTTATCAAAATTTTTCACCATTTGAATCAGGAAACAGTGGCATTGCACTTAAGGTCATGAACATTTTCTTTGTGTTAATCGACACTGAAAATCTAAAAAAATCATTGATTAATATAGCAACTATGGATGAAGAAAATGAAATAAATGGTGCTCAAGATACCAGACAAAACATTGATGCATCTTGTTCTAAAGTTAATTGGTTTGCTCAGTATTTACTTTTGGGTTTTATTTCAATCATGCAAGGTAGTTTTCTATACAGTGATAATGGAATAGTTAATGCCAATTTATTCAAATCTTCAGAAAAATTTAATAATTGGTTGGTTTCACTTCAAGAGAATCATTGGAAATGTTTTTATACATTATGGTCATCTAGTTTTATTGTTATTTGGTTTATTGAAATTCCATTAGTTTTAGTTCTTGCTGCTTTGTTAAATGAATCGAAAGGTGATATAATGAAAGAATTAAATTTTAAACCAAATCATTTTAGGTCTTATTTATATATTGTTGGTGCACTAATTGCAATGAACTTACTCTTGACGTTGACGTACACTTTGATGGTTATTTTGAATATGAAAATGAAAACCGATTGAGTGTTTTTCTTTTTTTATATATGCTTGTCCAGAGCTATCAATTGAATAAATGAATGCTAAACATGAACCTTCTATGAAATGATCTTTTTTAGATCAGTTCAGTTAGTACTTAGTCCATTTTGATACTTATCTTGCCTTATAATCATGGTTTCAAATCACTAGCTAGGTGACCTATCTCTACGATGAATGTCACTTGGTGATTTTTAAATCACTATATTTTGAAACAAAAGTCACCTAATTGAAAACCGATTGAAAGCCAAAATTTTCAATTAAAACAGGTACAAAAATTTTCTTCTATATTATAATTCTGAGGGTGATCACACATATCACTTTGATGTTATCACCTTTTCAATTACCAAAACTTTTTCTCTGGTATTTTATTTCTTCCAGCTTCCCTAATTTGCTTTGATCAAAAAGACGTAATCTCAAATTCATAATAATAACTATCTATTAAAGCTTTATTAATTGCTCATGAGCCTGCCAACCGTGTAGTGCTGCTTTGCTCCACTTGCTCAATGCTCATCGCACAAATTCACATTTAAAATTATCCTGTTTGGGAAACTGTCCAAATCGAGTAACTACAGAGATAAGCTGATAACTCATTTATAAAGCTGGCTAATGAACTCACTAATGATTGATCTAGTAGCATCCTTTAGCAAGTTCTTAAAAACTAGAAGAAGGTAAGGAAATAACAAATATTGTTTGTTTGATTATTCATTCTTTATTTAAAATAGATAAAATTTCAACACCACGATCCAAACAATACATCCAATCTCCCAAAATATCATCATGATTGATATCTGGTAAAATATTAACCGGTTTTTCATATTTTGAAGAGTCTGAAAATAAGAAACTATTAATTGTGATTCCCTTTAGATCCCAATTAAACTTGAAATTTTCAGTGAAATTGAATTCAACTTTGGATGCCAATTCCTCATCAATTTTATATCTTTCCATCAAGTTTTCAATGGTGATTTTTCCAAATAACTTTTCATAAGCATAAGCAACATCATCTGAAATTTCACTTGAATCTTTAATTCCCAAATCATCAATACTTGCCAATGTGTTTAAGAACAAATTATTTTCTGGATTATTTTGAATAAATACATTTAAGCTCAAGTTGTCAAGTTGTTTCAAATATAATATGAGTAGAGCATACTCTAATTCAATTTTGTCATTTGGTAAATACTCAAAACTTTCCTCTGAAACATCGGTTTTCAAATTGATTTCAATGAAAATTGTGATGAATTCTCCGTCATTCTTAACAGATTTTGAAATAATCATATCAATCAACTCAGCTGGGGTATAAAAAATATTTTTTGCTGTGTTATATTCATCAAGATGATAATAATAAGAATTTTCTTGGACATTACTCATAACAAAGTATTTGCTATCAATGAAACTTTGGAAACCTGGTGATATTTTTCTGATAGTTTTGATTTGATCGTAGGTCCATTTAGATTGGGACTCTGGAATATAAAAACAAATTGCTTCAACTGATTGTTCATCTAATATATGAGAGGATGGATATGCTTTCATTGTGTTTTGCTATTAAAATGTACTGGTTTGAAACAACTTTGCAACTAATAAAAAGACACATCCATTCAATTTATTAAAGTTCATTGTTTACCTTTAGGTTCGGACACTACTCCAATATCAAACCCTAAAAAATATGGCAGTCAAAATTTCCAGAAATTTTTTAGGGTTTCAAAGTTTGCAGGTGACGACACAGAAACAAAACTCATCAGCAGCTTAAAACTAGTTATTAGACAGGAGAGATGGCTCGTAAAAGATTCTATGCGGTGGTTAAAGGTAGACAAACAGGGATCTGCTCCAGTTGGGACGATTGTCAAGTTCAAGTTATTGGATTCAAAGGTGCTGTTTTCAAGGCATTCAAAACACTAGAAGATGCAATTAAGTTTTTCATCGAGCATCCTGAAACTTCAAGAGGAGCTGTGAAAAGATCAGCTAGTTCTGTTGTTGATGTTCAAGGAAACAATAAAAAATTAAAACCAAGTAATTCAGTGGTGCATACAGGAACAGGTTTGTCAAAGGGATTGAAACCGCTTAGACAATCACCTGATAATGATCTAGGAACTGCGTTCTATGGAGTAATTTACCAAAGTGAATCAAAGCCAAATAAAATATTCACAAGTTGGAATGAATGTAAAGCTGCAGTTTCAGGGAAAAGAGGAGCTATTTACATGAAATTTCCGACAAGAGAAGAAGCTGAAAGTTTTATTAATCCGGAAGATGGTGTAGCTTATAGCATTCCACAAAGACTCAAATTTGATATAACTGCAGTTGAAATTCAAAGAATTAGAGAATCAAGAGTTAAAGTCATCTATTGCGATGGATCTTTGATTGATGGGAAATCGGGAATTGGTGTTTATTTTGGAGAAGGTGATACAAGAAACGCATCAAGATGTGTTAGAGTTGAACAAGATTCAAGTTTTGCTAGTGAATTACACGCAATTAGATATGCATTGCAAGTACTTTGGAAAGAAATTAGACTGTTTAGAGTAGGAGAAACCAGATTTATCAATAAATATGTCATTTATTCAGATTCAGAAGCTGTGTTAAATTGTTTGAATGCTTATTGTAAAACATGGACAAAGGAAGATTTTTTGTCAAGATCAAATGGTGGTGTTTTACTAAAAGTGTTTAGAAAATATCAACAGATAAAGAGGTTTTATTATACTCATAAAGATATATTTGTGAAAGATTATTCATTTAAAGTGAGTTGGGTTAAAGGACATGATGGGTTGTTTGAGAATGAACAGGCTGATAAGTTGGCTAAAGAAGGTGCATTATATGGTCGATTTTTTGGTAAAAAAATTTGATTAGATATACACGGATTATGAAGTACTTGATAAAAGTCTACCATGTAGTTTGAGCCGCTTGATATCTGTAACTGTTGAACTTTCCTATATTAATATTTCTTCTTTCATTTATTTTATTCAGTGTAATCAACTTTATTTCCATTGATCATTTAAAAAAAAAAAAAAAGAAAAAGATCAGTTGAGCTCGAAGTTTAAACCAGATCTGATTAAAAAGATAGGATAGAATGATTTTTGGACGTTCTACGGTTTTTGTTTTGTTTTAATAAGTGTTATGAATTTAGAAATTAAAGCCATAAGAATCTGATTCAGAATACCTAAGTCACCTGACTTATCACATGATGCGGTAATTCCGAATCCCGACTCCCGAAATTCATTTTATTTCATAGTTAAGTTATTGTGTTGTCTTCTTGTACCAAAGTTGTGAGAATGATTGGATTGATGTCTGATTGGAACACCAACAAAGAGCAACAGTCAGTCTAATAACTACCATTAAAATTTCTTCTATGTAGATTGCTTACTGTTACGGCCACTACTCCAATATCAAATTATTTTAAAGGGTTGAAACTTGAAACTTGAAACTTTTAAAGGGTTACAGCTGTAGTTTATTAGTCAATTGAACTTAACACACCCAGCAACAGTTGAAACAGTTATTGAAGGGAAAAACAAATGAGACCAAAGAGATTTTATGCAGTGGTTAAAGGTAGACAAACAGGGATTTATTCCGATTTTGTTGATTGTAAAATTCAAGTAGATGGGTTTAAAGGTGCTGTTTTCAGAAAATTTGAAACAAGAGGACAAGCAGTTGAGTTTTTCAACAAATATCATGGTTTTAGAGAAGAAGATGGGGTGGGAAAAACAGCTGGAAATGAACAACCTGATGGTGTTGATGTTCAAGGGAGTTTGCATAAAAGATTCAAACCAAATAATACTCCAGAGGTTGAAGATGCAAGAACAGGATTGCCCAGTGCAATTAAACCATTGGAGTCATTATCTACCTTTTCTGCAAATTATAATAATAATAATAATAATAATAATAATAATAATAATAATAATAATAATAATAATCCATTAGGATTATGGTTTTATGGAGTTATTTACAATGATGAATCAAAACCAAATGAAATATTTACAAGTTGGAATCAATGTAAAGCAGCAGTGTCAGGAAAAAGAGGAGCTGTTTACATGAAGTTTAAGACAAGTAAAGAAGCTAAAAATTTCATCAATCCATGGTATAAATTATCTTTTAACTATCAATTAAAAATTAAATTCCATTTAACTGATTATGAAATTCAAAGAATTAAACAGTCTAGAACTGAAACCATTTATTGTGATGGATCTTTAATTAATGGGAAAGCAGGGATTGGCGTTTTTTTGGAGAAAATGATCATAGAAATACAGCAAGATCTATTGAAGTTGAACAAGATTCAAGTTTTGCTAGTGAATTATATGCTATTAGATATGCATTTAAAATACTTTGGAATGAAATTCAGCTATTTTTAAGAAAAAAAAATAAATTTATGAGTAAATATGTGATTTATTCAGATTCAGAAGCTGTTGTGAACTGTTTAAATGCTTATTGTACAACTTGGAAAAAAAATGATTTTCTTTCAAAAGCAAATGGTGAAGTTTTATTCAAAGTTTTCAAGAAATATCAACAGATAAAGAAGTTTTACCATACTAATAAAGATATATTTGGGGAAAATTATTTATTTAGAGTGAGTTGGGTTAAAGGACATGATGGGTTGTTTGGGAATGAACAAGCTGATAAATTGGCGAGAGAGGGTGCATTAAATGGTCCACTATTTGGTAAAAAAAAAATAATAACGTGATTGAGTAGTGGTGACAATAGGATTACTGTTAGAGGTGAAGTAGTAATTTAGTTTAGAATCGAATTATTTGGTAGATTCTGATTTAAATTCATACTTCAGAATTACCAAACAAAAAAATTTCCATATATACATACTGTTAAATTTAATAAAAAAAAAAAAAGGAACTGAAAGCCCTTCAATTTTTAATTAAGTCTTACTTTGAATTTAATGATTAAGAATTTTGGTCGGATTTCTATACGTATTTGGTGCGAAAACTTATTAAACTTAAAAAAAAAATTAACAATGAAAGAACTAATTCTTAAAAAATGATGGTGATATTGAGGATGTTTTTTTTTTAGACATGAAGGTGAGTTTTGAAGCAAGAGGTTTTTGCTGAACAACCCTGTTATGTTGTTGACCATATTACTCTTTGGAATTTAATAAGTTTGATACAGTTGTTTTTACAAATTAGAAGTGTTATAATAATATTAGCCTCGCATTGCTTACGTATAATAAGAACTAAACTAAAAGTCAAAACAAAAAAAAATCAATGATTCAATTTGTACGATTATTGGAATCAACTTGTTCTTTGAGAATATTAATGGTAAAATCCAAGTCAAGTTGAAATTTTTTACCAAATGGATCATAATATATATTTGAACTACTATGGAAAATAGTATCTTCATTTGCACCTTGTTGGACGGATCTATTTTTACAATAACTTGTTTTTGTGTTTGATGGTTTTAAAGATATCTTTGAATTACTTTTTAAATTTGAGATTTGTTTTGTTGTTTTCAAAGATTTAATTTGTGCATGTCTTGTTATTGTTAATGAAACTAATGGATCATAAGGTGTCACATTTTTTCTTGTAAGTGAACTATAAAAATCAAAACCTTGTCCATTTTCAAATAATTCTGGTGAATCAAGTAATGGATACACATCAGCTTCCAAAGGTTGTTTGGTGGTAAATTCATATGTAGGTGGATTAATGTTGCTAATTTCCAAAGACGGTGGGGCTGTTTCCGTGATTCTAGTTTTTAAATGTTTCATTCTTACTGAGATTTTAATTATATGAAAAATCAATAAGAATTATATTTTGTTTAATTCGTTTCAGAAGACAGTTAGAGACGTATTTAAATATTGTTGAAAAAAAAAAAGACTGAATAATATGCACTCATTTTATATCATCGCTACATTTAACTAGACTACAATGAAATTTAGAATTAAACTGAAAAGTGCTCATCAATAAAAGACTAAAAGGAAAAAAAAAAACACATGAACCGTTCATATCACTTGACAATTTTGAGATCATGCTATTAGAAGAAGTCCATTTTGCTTATTTTTGCTTCACTACTTCAATGGTAGTCTTTATAGATATTAAAGTTTTCAGTACTTGCAGCTCGATTTCTTTTGTTATTGTCGTTTCAGTAACACAGTTAAAGACATAAAATAGAGACCCTTTTAGAAAAGTTTTGAATTCTTCTTCTGAAATACTTTGTTTGGGACTCAAATCAATCTCATCTATTTTCAAAGGGGTATTTGATAAATCGTTTTCTAGCATAAAATACGTTTTAATTTCAATAGTTTTTCCTAAAGGTATATCTCCCCCAACAATAGGTGGTTGAGTAAGTTTTGCATAAGGACTATTCATATAAAGTCCATACTTGATTGGAGGATTTTCTTTATTTATAATTTTAGTGATGGCTGACTTTTTCTCTAAAGCACATTTTGATTTTGTTGGTTTTGTTGATTTTGCTTTGGAATTTGAGCTGGGCTTTGACTTTGATTTTGACTTTGACTCTTGAGTAGGTTGGGATTTCATGCTGGTTAGTTTGAGATAAAATTTTGAAAAGGACATGAATTATAAAATATAAAGCATTTATAGTGAAACTACAACTGTTAATTAGTTAAGTTTAAAAACTCATTGTTTTTCAGCCAAGTGAGAGCAAATTACTGCTTCAGTGGAAATTATTCAAGACTTCAAAAATATTTCAAAATCTCTCAATAATATCAATTGTTTTTTCCTTGAAATCCATCTGATCTATACACACCGCAAACACTGAAATCTTGTTTTAAAAAAATTAAACATCGTAATTATCTTCCAACATTATTTGCTATAAATTGGAACCACTTGAAGGTTTCAATTGTGTGTAATTTTCAAGAGAGCCTGATAATGAAAAAATAAAAAAATAAAACTTCTTGTTTGAGTAACTTTCCGAATTTGTAACATTTTGAGATAAGCTGATAACCAAGTTTCAGAATTAACCGTGAAGTTTAAACTTTGGGGTATTACACACAACAGTGAATGTACCAAGCTTCTACGTTACATACATAATAGTAACACAAGTACATACTACGTTTGACTCAAATTAATAATCCAATGGAATTGAACCAATCTTTTTTTAAATACCTTAAAAGCTTTAAATGTTAGAAATTTTGTTTGGTTATCTTATACATTATTGATTATTTTGAAATATTGGACATGTGCTGTTAGTCATGATATTTTATCAAACTTTCAGAATTGTCAATAATTAATGGCAATCTGAGATCTCAAATGGTTTACCTTAGAATCACATCACGTGATTGCTCCCATGATTTAGACGTTGGTGTATCAAAGAACAATCTTGATTATTATATAATAGTAAGAGGCATAGATGGTGGTATTATAATGACATGTTCCATGAGGATGCATGGCTTCAATTTTATCAATCTGCGGATTATGATATAAGTTGGTTGATTAACTTATCAATCGGTTATAATAACCACCACTCCAATTAAAATCTAAACTTATTTGCAGTGCTCTCTACACTTCGTGGAGGTCAATACTAAAAGAAGTCATAAGCTATAAAAAACAACTACCTAATGATGAGCTCAAGACCCTGCTTGATGTTTTCAACTTTACAATCCCAGTGCTGGCAACCTTGCAGAAAAGAAATGAGATGACTTTTCTAGAAGATTAAACAACGAAATATATGAAAATTTCTTATCAAGCAGCTTTAAAAAATCATGAAGCTTTAACTTAATCATTAAAATGGATATTGTCTCGTAGTCTTGAAAAACATACTCTCAACTTTGATGGGATTTCTTACAAATTTCAAAGATCCATCTGCTTCTCTTAAATTAGTAGAACGAAGCAAAGTATGTTCCTTAACCCATTGTTTACAATCTTCAAATCCCATATTTTTAAAGCATTCGTCACCTTCTACCTTGATTTTATTGAATTGTAACATTATGTTTTTTGATGAGAATTTGAAATTTTGGAATAAACTTGAGTCAAACGTAGCCCAATCAAAACTCACATTCACCTGATGATACTCTTGTGGTTTTTCCATCCTTAAAAGCTTGGTCAGTTTCAATTGATTTTCAGACACTGCTTTTTTCAATTTTATCATTCTATGTCCATCTGTTTGAGGATTTCGTATTGCTTTTTGAAGTCTTTTCATACTAGTTCTTAAAGTGATCCTTAGCTTCTGATAATCATCAGAAACAATTAAAACACCATCTTGAGTGGTCACTGTTAAGATTTTCAGTTTGGTTAACGTTTCTCCATCCAAATCTATTTTCCCAACAAATGGTATGTTTAAGATTTCTAACTCTGCTAGAATATTTGAAGAATGAGTTTTGAATTTGAGAATTGAGGTCATTTCAGAAGTAACAATGTTTGCAAAATAATTTCTTTTAAAATCTATTGATAGTTTTTTAAGATTAGATCTGAATCTTGATAAGAACCCTTCAGATGTATCTAAATGATAAATTTCTACTTCTCTTTCCCTGAGAGATACTGTCATACCAAACAAAATTTTAATTAACGGGTCACCTAGTATTGTTAGGTTAGTGATATTGTCCCATTGTGATCTTGGTTCCAAATACCATTCATTCAACTTCTTTTGGGAACTCAAAATTTCTGAAAAAAGATCTCGATAAAATCCATAACCTTTCTTAGCAATTGATGATTCCAATTCTGGATGATTATTTAACTTCATATTACAGCCAGTTATTTCATAATCTAAATATTGAATTGAACTTTTGAACAAATCAAGCCAATCCCAATCTTTGCCATTGAGTGTATAACCAGTATTAATAACAAGACTTGAGATTTCTTTGAGAAAATTATTTGGTGTCGTGTAAAACTCAGTTAAATTCGAACAAAACACTAATTCGTCATCAAAATCAAAATTTCCAAAATCATCTGGGAAATATTTTTCTGCAAAACCAATGATTTGATTGATTTCATAAGTTTTTAAAGAAATTGCATGTTCAGCAATAGCAACAAAAGTCCAGTTTAAGTCAATATTTCCAGACCAATCATACAGTTGTGGAAAATCAAGATCAAGTTTGGTGAAAATTTGAGGTATCAATTCATTAAAATGTTTAATTTTAAATTCAAAATATTGTTCCTTTAAATCAGAAGAAACTTTAATTTCACCTCTATATTTTGCACTAAATGGATTCTGAACATCTGAGCTCTTTAAATCCTTTAATACTTCTTCTTGGTTTGGTGTTGTTGTATCGCAGGCAAAAAGACAATCTTCAATACTTTTCAATTTCATATTTATCATAAGGCAAGTGACAAAAATATTACTGGTGTCTAAATCAATAGTCACAACAGAAGTGTATGGCAAATAAGAAATATTCATTGAAATCTCATCGCAGTATTTCAGATATCCATCATCATTCAACAAACTGTGATTTTTCTTTTTGTATGATGGTCCAAAATATCCTTTCAATAAATCCAACTCCACAAAAGTTTTCAAAATCTTACCAGCTCTTTTGCATCTCTCCGTAAACAGTCTTATTATGTCATTGCCTCTTTCAGCAACAACAACAACAAAACCATTGGAGTTAGCATCAGTTTCTGATTTGAAATTTCTAATGATTAAAATTCGTTCATCAACACATTCACTGAAAACTGGAGATATTGACTTCACAACTTGTATCTGTTCAAGTGACAGTCTGTGGACATCAACATATGACAAAATCAGGTCAACCACGTCGTAGTTCAGCAGGTTGATGGGACTCATTTGATTGAAATGTTTTGGAATAAATCAATGTTTTTGTTTTTTTTTTCCCTTCATCTACAACTTCACTTGAAACTCAATTTGATGAATATCTGAACGATTCAAGCAGTTTTTTTTTGGTATATGACTGAACACTGGAGAGTATTATTACACCATCAACAAAACTTGCTGATCAAAGTCATCACTAGCCAGTATTAACAACCAACATTATTTCTTATAGAAAGAAAAAAACGGTTGTTACGGCCACTACTCGAATATCAAACACGATAAATAATGGCAGATCACTTTTTTTTTTTAGTTGAAGATCCTCATTTCTCTCTACATTTTGATCAAACTCAGTTAGCAGAGTTGAACATGAACTTAAAAATACTATAAATTTAAACATTGTTTTGTTTGTTTGTTTTTGGACTGATGAATTTGAAGCTTAACACACTTTGTTTTGGCCACCTTCAACTAATTCATAATTTGGAGATTTAACCTGCTCAGTAACAAAAAAATTAGTTAGACAATCAAATTTGAGCAAAGTTCCAAAAGGATCACAATATTCAAAAGAATCTGATTGTTGAGAACAATCCTCTCTAATTGAAGAATCTTTATTATCAAGAATAACAAAAAAACAATCATTGTTTGGCTTAACTAATGGAAGTTCAGAATTTTCTTTTATTGATGAATTTGAATGTTTGGCTGTGGCTTCAATTGTAATGTATCTTGTTGTTTTAATTGAAAATTTGGATTCTGGTTCCATTTCTATATTATCTGCATTATATAAACTAAAAGACTCTTTATTGAAAATTTTGGATGATTTGAATATTGAAGAAACTTTTTTTGGTACAAACCCATAATGTGGTGCATGACGGACATATGGTGGTGGTAAACCTGCATCTTCATTTTGATTAATTGACTCAATATTATTATTATTTGGTGGTGGTGGGGGTGGTGGTGCTGCTGCTGCTGCTGCTGCTGCTGCTGAGTTTAAATTATTGGCAGATGAATCAAAAGACTCAAAAGATCTTCCATCAAAATAATCATCGCTATCTTCACTATCATCACTATATTCATCGTTATCATCTTCATGACGATGATTAACAAAATCTCCATCGTAGTTGTTGTCTTCATCATCATCGTTGCTATCACTATCATTAACAAGACCATTTGTATCATCATCACCAGTAGTGTAGTTGTCATCATCATCAACATTATCATCGGCATCAACATCTTCTTCAGTGATGTAGCTGTCATCATCTAAATCAACTATATCATAACTTGTTCTTGTATGAATTGTGATTTCTGTTTTCAAAACTTTTCCTTCAATAGATTTAGTTAAATAGACTTTAGTTTTAGTATAAAGTTCATATTCATGACCATTAACAAAAGTCAATCTTGCGTTTCTACTGATTTTTTGCTTAGGTTCTAAGTCAATTTCATTAATATCAATATTATTTTGTTCAGATAAATCATTCTCAATACGAATATATTTGACAGTTGTCATATCTCTTTCTGAAGCTACTAATTCACAATCTGGCTCTTGTTCTAAAAACACTTCTGTTGCATTCATGTACATTGCGTATTTTAACTTTGCTCCATCTATATTGTCTTGAGTTGAAGTTTCTTCATTATTTGCTTCCATAGGACAACCCACTTTTTTTGAATCTAATGAGGTTTCTGAACTAGTAAAATTGATTAAATCTTTAACAAGTTTCCAAATCATTTGTTATCTTCTTGCTTAGATAGAAACAGTAAGTAAGATGAAACCATGAAATTGAACTAATTAAATTTTGTCGCATAATCAAAAATGTTCTCAAATCTTCTCAACTTTGAAAACTAACAATACTTATATAAACAGAACTACTAGTAATGTCTTATATTGTCAATCTAAATGGTTCAACTAGCTGGTGATAGTAAAAAACATTCATTGCTACTAGTGAACATATTGGTAAATTCAAGTTCTGTCAATTTTTCAGTGCAAATTGAAGTGTAGGCTTGATCAGACCTACAACGTCGTCCATTCTACGAATTACCAAACTATTCATACCAGCTTAACCGCCATATTTTACTCGTAACTCTATAACAATATACAGAACATCTTAAGATTGGAAGTCTTACTTGCTGCATACCAGTTGAAACTTGTAAGCTGTGTTCAAGAATGAGTTAGGGTTGAAACTTGAGATTGAACTTATATTAGCTAGACTTCCTAATTAGGAAGCAAGCGTTGGTGGTTTGGTATAATAAGGCAATAACTAGTAGACGTACCTTGGTGTATGGTTGACCAGTGACCAGTGAGTCCTGTACTGAGTCTACAGATATTTAAGCAATGGAGCAACAAATATTTGTAAGTAACCACAGGGTAAGGGACACTGGACACCAGTGGAGTCTTGAGTTCTGGACACTGGACAGTGGTTAAATCAAAAAAAATTTGAAATGTGGTGATTTATGATATAAAAATGATGCTAGCAGCTGCACCTAAATCATCAAAAATTGATACCGAAAGGGGACCAAATAGTTAGGTTCTAGATATACACAATTGAAAAGACGCAGGAATTGCCATCTTAAATCTGAGATTTGAGAAACGGTTCATTGAGTTTTTGGAATGTGTGCAATTTGAGGTCAAAGTTTACACAGATGTCAGAAATGAAAATGAATATAAAATGTTTATAAAGTCTTCAATCATAAACAAATTGTAAAATGGTAATTGAAACTATCCATTTTCCAGGGAAAAGATGAAATTTGCATCAAGTTTTTTATTAACGGTTATTGCTGCTTTATTACTCAATAACTGTAATGCACAGGATTATGGCAATTTGAACAATACAAAAAATAAGTTTCTTGGTTATAAAATCAAAGTGACTAGCTCAGATCATAGTTTCAGATCTTATATTGAAGATTTTACCTTTGGTTCTCCACCCCAACAAATTGAAGCAGATTTTGCACTTCCAGGAAATCAATTCGATGTTAAAGTTTCCAGTGGTACTGATGGAACAGGTTATGACAATACAAATTCCAATCATTATAGACCTGACTATTATGGATCAGGGATTGATCTTTTAACCGTTCATGCAAGAGGTGAAGATGGCTCTGATACTTTTTATGGATTTGATACAACCTTTAGACCAAGTATTTATAGTTCTACTGTTACAATTGATGCTGTTTTCAATGTCCTGTCTTCAAACGGTTTCCCAGGTCTTGGGTATTCAATTGGACTTTTGCAAAATGGTAATGGGTTCATTGAATTTGGTGGTGTTTGTTTAGATTTTGTTAATTCTCAAGAATTTGCAAGATTCAAATTTAGTAAAGATATGTATGGTTTTACTGTGATAAGAACATCTAAAGTTGAGGCAGAATACAGTTGTTTGGATAAAGATCCAGTGCAAATTGATCAAGGTAATAATTATGGAATTGAACTTCAAATGTCTAGTGATGGGCCGTTTGTCACTTTACCAAAATCTATTTTTTATAATTTGATGAATGTAATTGGAGCTTGGGATCGAACAGGATTCGGGGAAAATTTTTTCTTTCCTTGTGAAAATATGGTTGATGTAAAGATTTATCTCAGTGATGATTTTGCTATTGAATTGAAAAAAGAAGATATCTATGATTATACTAATGATCCAGATATTTGTTATGTGGATCGAAGTTTCATGGCGTTTTCGAGAGATGGATCGAATCCTATCATAAATAACCTGAATTATATCCTGTTCAGTTGGGAATTTTTCACCAAATATTATATATTCTTTGATATTAAAAATAATGAAATATATTTCAACAATGATTTAAACAATGTTGATGAATTTCAACCTGATCCTTTAAGTGTTTCTACTGTTATTACTGGATTTGCTTCAACTAAAACTTTTGATGGATTATCGATCACTGAAACTATTGTTACAAATACTGAGGTTGCTTCTTTAACTGCTCCAAATAGAGGTTATTATTACATTCAGAATAAAGTGACTGCATGCCCAGGTGTTTCAATCTCATCTAGCTCATCTTCTACTTTAACATCAAGCCTATCATCTTCAACTGAAGTTTCTAGTTCTTCAATAGAATCTTTGATATCATCTACTAGTTCCAGCTTCACTTTATCATCCAGTCCTTCAGCTGAGTCTTCTTCCACTAAATCTTCAATTATATTTATTAGCTCGTCTATTTCATCTTTCATTTCAACATCAAGCTCATCCAGTTTCTCTAGCTCTTCAAGTTCATCTTTTTCTAGCTCTTCAAGTTCATCTTTTTCAATTGAAGTTTCTAGTTCTTCACCAGAATCTTTGATATTTAGCTCTAGCTTCATTGTATCATCCATTGAAACTACTAGCTCTAGCTTCATTTTATCAACCACTTCTTCATCCGAGTCTTCTTCAACTACATCTTCAATTATATTCACTAACTCGTCTAGTTCATCTTCTATTCTAACATCAAGCTCATTTTCAAGCTTTACTAGTTCATCCAGCTTATCATCTATTTTGATTTCATACTCCTCTTCTATAGCAGAATCTTCAACAACATCTACTATCTCATCTTCTAGTTTGACTAGCTCATCTTCTTCAAAAGCAAGCTCCTTTTCCAGTTTATCTAGCTCAGCTTCAAGTTCGTCTAGTTCATCTTCTATTTTAACATCAAGCTCATCTATTTTTTCTAGCTCTTCAAGTTCATCTTTTTCAATTGAAGCTTCTAGTTCTTCACCAGAATCTTCAATATCATCTACTAGCTTTGGATTCAGATCATCGTTTGAAACTTCAGTTTTATCATCTTCAAGCTCGTTATTTAGTTCTTCAACTGAATCTTTAATTACAAGTGCTAGTTTATCTTCAAGCTCTTTGATTCTATCCACTAGCTTATCTTCTAGTTCCACAGTTGAATCATCAATCACTACTAGTGCTAGCTTACTTTCAAGTTCCTCATCTACTTCTATGTCAAGTGTGTCCTCAATTGAATCTTCTTCATCTTCTAGTTTAAGCTCAGCTATTTCATCATCTGAAACCACTTCTTCTTATTCAACTTCATTAACTAGTGGATATCAAAACAGTACAATCTCATCCACATCTTCTAAATCTTCATCTTCAATTCCAACACATTATGCTACTGGTTATTTTAAAGATGGTCAACCACATTTTGAAGTTTACTTACCAAACACTTATCAACCATGGACAAATGTTGAATTTAAATCTACTTTAATCAAGAATTTTGTATTTACTAATGGTGAAGTTTTAATTGATGATGTTAAAGTTGATGGTGAGGTTATTGTTGATCCAAATTCAATTGATTTAATTTATACTGGAGGTGCCACTGGTAATTGGTTAGAAGCTTCATTGGATGGTCAAGCTGTTGCAGATTATCCATATGTTTTTGAAGGTGAAATTATTGTTGGTTCTTCTGGTGCTAAGTTAATTAAACGTGATCCAATAGTTGTTTCAGTGTCAGCTACTATTACAGAAAATGCTGCATCTATTTCATCAGCTGCTACATATTCTTCTAGTTTTACAAGTATCATCAGACCAGTTGTTAGTACAGATATTGTTGTTGTTAGAAATGAATCAACTACAGTTATTACAGTGACTTCATGTTCAGCAAACAAATGTTTTGAAACTTCAGTTACTACAGGTGTTACAGTTATTACCACTACTCAATTGGGTAGTGTTGAAACTTTCAGAAAATTCAATTTTAGAAATTAAAGTTAATGAAAATTATCCAATCTTAATGTTATCTGATAAAGGAATTTTTGTCACTTTAGAAAACTCTATATTATTTAAAAATGAAAATTTAACAGTCATTTCATTTTTGACAAATAACTCAATCTTTTTACATGATTTAATTAAATTTGAGATTTCCAAAAAAATTGAGTTATACAACTTATTGTCCATTAACAGACACCACTGAATCAACTGGTACTACTGATACTACTAAAAATACTACAAAAGATACCACCAAAGCTCAAGAAGGCACCACTTCCACTACTAAAGTTGTTGAAACTTCAACCACTAAAAATACTGTTATCACCACTACTGGCGCATCTACTATTACTATTACTACTGGAAACTCAGAACATTCTACAACTAAAGAATCTTCTTCTACAGCTACTACTGTTTCTTCATATGAAGGTTCTGGTGTTAAATTAACCACTGGATTTTTATCTTTGTTATTAATGGCTTTGTTAGCTATCTAGTAATCTCAATCCCTGTAATTGTATATAACACTTCATTAATATAAATTAATCATAATAATCGTATAAAATTGAAGAGAAGACACATTTCTGTGGCGCAGCCCTTTTTACACTGCTGCGCCACGCTGACATGAATACCCTGCAATGATATTACACTAGTGTCTTTATATAAGGTATTGATGAAGCTACTTTCTGTTCTTCATCTAACTTAATATCTTTATTGTATTATATATTGTTTAATAAGAGAATTATATTTTATAATTAATTTTTATAATGATAATCTACGTTTAATTTTTTCTACCTAAATAATTCAAGCTACAAACTTTTTTCACTCGCCACTTCTAGTTTTATAATTAATACGCCACAATTTAAGTTTTTTTATCTCTTATCAAACTTCCCAATTCGTTAGTTGCAACCACTTTATACCTACAAACCCATCAACAATTATCATCATTATTTATATAAATATCCAGCAACTTTCATCAACTACTACAGCTAAACAGTGCTTATAAGATCCCCCAATCCTTAACTACCAGGCTACTGCAATTATCTTCAAAAACATCCAAAATTTTTACTCATCGACGTTATCGGTCTAACCTGATAAACACCCAGAATTAAAGAAAAAAAAAATCTGTAAACCAACATGTCTTCTCAATCCACTCCATTGATTCCACCAAGTCCATCTTCAACCAGTACCACATCAATCTCCAAAATGAATAAACAATACACTGTGCTCAATTTCATTGCATTTTCGTTAACTTGTTTTTTCAATATATCTTTTGTTGTATTTTTAACAGGTACTCAATCTTTCTTCTTAACTGATGTTTTGGGAATAACAGACAACATTGGGAATTATATTGGGACACTGGGAGCAGCAGATGAAATTCTTACAATCTGTATTGGTCCAATGATGGGTGCCCTAAGTGATAAAATTGGTACGAATTTAATTACATCTATTGGGGTTTTCACAATTGGTGTTAGTTTTTGGGTTTATACTTTAAGTAAAAAAGTTTATCCTGATTTATTATTATCAAGATTATTATTTTCCTTTGGTGCTTCATGTGCATTATCAATGATGACTGCATTATTGGCTGAATTATCAAATTCTGGTTTTGAATTATCAAGTTTGATGTTTTGGCAAAAAGATCAAGTTCAATTAACTTCTAATTATGACACAATTATTGCTGAAGAACAAGAAGAAGAGAATACAAGTGATGTTAAAAAAAATGGGAAATTAACCTCAGTTATTGGTATTGCAACCGGTTGTGGTGCATTATTTTCTGCAATGGTTTTTTTAAGATTACCAGTTAGATTTGGTAAAATAGAACCACCTGCTCCTGCTTTATTACATTCTTATATGTTAGTTGGATCAATTGCCATCATAGTTTCATTTTTCTTATTATATGGTTTATTTGCTAAAAAATCAATTAAAATTCCAATCATTTCTAAACTTTTAAATCCATATGAAGAAATTTTAGATCAATTAAATGAACAAGAATTAGAATTATTAGAAATTCATCAAAAGGAACAACATACTTATTTCCAATTAATTAAATTGGGTTTTAAAGAAACTAAAGATAATAAGATTTTATTAGCTTATTTAAGTTCGATTTTATCACGTTCAAATACAGTAGTTACAACAACTTTTATTCCATTAATTATTAAAAAATATTCAGATGCAAATCAAGATAAAGGAATTAATCCAATTACTGATGCTGCAATTTTCACTGGAATAATTCATTTATTTACATTGATTTTTGCTCCGGTTTGGGGGTATATAATTGATAGATTTGGTAACATTAAATCTCTGGGATTTAATTGTATCATTGGCATTATTGCATGTGGTTCATTCATCTTAATCAAACCAACTTCAATCTTCATTTATTTTGGTTGTGTATTATTTGGTGTGGCACAAATTGGATCAATATTAACTTCATTATCGTTATGTACTGATGAAAATAGAGAACATAATGGTGCCATCTCTGGAGTTTATTCATTGTTTGGTGCTGTTGGTGTATTACTCTTATCTAAAATTGGTGGGAAATTGTCGGATTTATGGACAGGTAGTGCTTTTTTGATGGTGTTGAGTTTCAATGCATTTTTATTTGTGTTGATTATGTTGTTGGCTCATGGTAAACTTTGGAATCGTGTTCAATTAGAAGAAGAACAAGTTTGAATTGCATGAATTAGATATTTATTTGAATGGTGTTGTAATTTGTTACTTGTAGAGAAGAATTGAGTCTGTCGGAAATTGATGGTTGAATTTAACTTCACCTCGAATTTAGAGAATTATGGGGGAAAATTTTTTGTGTCAATTTTTTTACTTATACAACTTGACCTCCCAGTCATATTTTGTGCATTATTTATCGATAATAGGCACACATTTAACTGAATTATTTACAAGTTACGCTGAAGCGCATTTGAAATTATGGATAATATTTTCAATTCAACTAATGACCCAGATTATAATAAACGTGTTAGTACCGATATTAAATATGGAATGAAATTACATGATTTTGCTCATAATGATCCAACTATAGCTGAATTGGATTCAACCATAAAACGTTCATATCAACTTTCAGCAAATTCTTTAAATGATAGAACTGTTAGATTAAAAGAAGTTTTACATTTCTATATTTCAAAAATTAAATCAATCGATGAATTTGGAATTAAAAATCAAAATGGGAATCGATTTGATGATAATTTGGAACCTGTTGAACAACAATCAGGTATTAAAGAGTTTATTGAACAGTTGGAAAATGGTGAATTAGATGACGAATTATCATCAAATAATCAGAATTTTTTCAGAGGTTTTAAATTCAAAACCAATGATTATAATCAAAATCAGTATGATAAAATTCCAGTTATTATGATTGGTGTTTATCACCTTCTGATGAGTCATAATGAGGAATATCTTTATTCATATCCTTCTCAAGATAACAATGAGGATGAATTTTTTCAAGCTTCACATGGAAGGTCGCCAACATGTAATTCAACATCTGTCAGTATTAAAAATTGTTTTGAAGATACTCATACTTATAAGAAAAAAATTGCAAAAGAGTTTTTCCATCATTATCTTTATGAAATGAAAGAATTAGCATTAGAAGTATTAGGACAACCAGAAATAGGTTATTTTAAACCAGAAGTTTGTTGGATTTCACCAAGAAAAAAAATTATGATTTATGCTATTGGGGATTTCTTACCTAAAAATCATCGTTTATTAAATTTCCCATCTTTATTTTATAAATTTATTGATCAATTCAAATTGGAAAGTTTGCCATTTTTTTTTAACAAAATTTTCATTTAATACTAAATTTACTTCAAAAGAAGTTGAAAATGAGTTTAAAAGTTTAAAAGAAATCAAAATAAATGATAAATTTGTTTCTAAATCTTCTTCAAATCTTTCAATTTTAGAATTAACAGAACAACAACAATTAGATGAATATGGACCATGTGCAATTTGCTTAGATGATTACAAAAATAATGATCAAGTTAGAGTGCTAGAATGTAAACGTCATATTTTCCATAAGCATTGCATAGATACTTTATTTTTACAAAAAAATTTAAATATTTGTCCATTATGTTTTCAAACTGCATTAGATCTAAACCAACAAATTCCTGGAAGTATTCATCCAAAAATACCAAGTATGTAATTATAACGTATGTGATTCTATTAGATTACCTTTAAGACCTGATTTTTTTTTTAAAAAATGAAATTTTGAACTGCTAATATTGAATCTATAATTGGTGTACAATCATTAATTAATATGACTAAAATTCAATTTTTAAAAGCATTAAAATCGTCATTGTACAATAACCTAATTGAATTCAAATAATTAATAATTTCACCCCTACCACAAGATCAGTTATAATTATTTCATCATCATTATAGCCATTGTCATAATAATCATCATCACGGAATTTTGTCTCCTATATTGTGGTGAGTGGAAGGAGATTAGAATCTCATTGTGTATCGACTTCTTTCAGTTGTTTATTTGATGTCAACTAGTATGAATTTGACTAAAAGATTGGTTGTGAGATGCTATCACAAAAATTTACCAAACTAATATGATGAAATTTATGAAACTTTTTTTTTTTTTCAAAAGTAATGGAATTAAGTGAAATTAAAAATTACAAAACAATCAGAAGAAAAAAAAAAGTTACATTAACATATACAAAACACAACCCACAAAAGATTCTTTTTTTTTCATTTTCTTTTTTTTTTTAATTATTTTCGTTTGATTAATCTATTTTATAGAAAAAAAATTTAATTAAATAATTTAATCTTGAGTTTTTTGAGTACCACGTAATAAACCGGTTCTTCTAGCAGCAATCAAACCAGCTTTTTGACCTGGAACAGCACCTCTAGAAATAGTAGAAGCTTTACCAATATGTTGATGGTTACCACCACCATGAGGATGGTCAACTGGGTTCATAGCAACACCTCTAGTTTTTGGCCATGAGTTACGTTTAACTCTGTATTTATGGAATGCTCTACCAGCTTTCAACAATGGTTTATCAACACGACCACCACCGGCAATGACACCAATAACACCTCTAGCATCTGAAGAAATGATTTTTTTGGCACCAGATGGTAATTTAACTCTGGTTTTGTTTTCTTCTGGGTTATGACCAATAACAATGACATAGTTACCAGAAGTTCTAGCTAAAGCACCTCTGTCACCTGGTTTTTCTTCAACGTTGGAAACAATGGTACCTTCTGGAACAGAACCTAATGGTAAAATATTACCAACATTTAAAGAAGCTTTTTTACCAGCATAAATAAATTGACCAGTATAAACACCTTCATTGGCAATAAAAGTTTCTTCACGTAATTTGTATCTGTATGGATCACGGAAAACAACTTTAGCTAATGGAGCACCACGTCCAGCATCATGAATGATTTGTTTAACAACACCACGAATATAACCATGACGTTCAGCATAATCTAAAGTTCTTAATTTGGCAGCACCTTGTCTCAATCTGGTGTGTGCGGTGAAAATAGAACCAGCACCTTTTCTTTGGTTACGAATAACTCTACCCATTTTGTTTGTGTGATGATTTAACTAAAGTGTAGTTGTTTATAAATTTATCTTTTCATACAAACACTAAATTTCAATCATTAATTTTTCGTTGTGAGACAAAAAAAAAAAAAATTGAGTTTCCAAGGTGTTTGGATGTTTAGCAATTTTCAAAAGTGTCCCAAAAGGGAATTTGTGACTGCTTGTCTAGCGGAAAAACTTTCATGTCGGTTGCTGCAGATATGTTGTGGTTCTTGCATACTGTTGCATATTTAATGGATAAACTACAATTTTTAACATTTTTTTTCTTTTTTTCATAAATCATTCTTATAAATAGCTATATCTTGCTTTCTATTCAGCAGAAAATTCGGAATCAGCAGTTTCAGTTTGAGTTTCAGTTTCAATTTCAACTTCAGAAACAACTTCTGGACCTGAGTTTTCAATCATCAATCTTTTACGACGAGATTCAGCAGCTTTTTCAACCTCTTCAATTTTGGATAAAAAAGCTGGTTTAATAACAACAAATCTTTTTTGGAATCTTAATTTAGATAATTCTTCGCAAGCTTTATCAACTGAATTTCCATCTGCAGTTAATTTGATTAAAGCTGAAAAATAAACTCTTGAAGGTAAATAA
Source organism: Starmera amethionina (assembly GCA_030573755.1). NCBI lineage: Eukaryota > Fungi > Ascomycota > Saccharomycetes > Phaffomycetales > Phaffomycetaceae > Starmera > Starmera amethionina. The sequence goes on from JAJMDW010000201.1 coordinate 59,514, forward strand.
ATTTTAGTATGACGACCTGGATGTCTTTTACCATAAGTTTTGAAAATATAAACATCTGTTGGTTTATAATCTTTGAAGAAAACACGTAATTCTTCATCAGTAACTTTTGGTGATAATTTAGTAACGAAAACTGTATCTTTTGAAACTGGCTTAACTTCTTTTGGAATAAATTGTGGTTCAGTTTTCAATAATTTATCAGCAGCACTTTCTGGCATTGGTGATAATTCTTCTTCTTCTTCTTCTGCACCTTCTTTAGTAACAGATTCGTTAGTAGGATTGGTTTCAACTAAACCATCTTCTGAAATTGGTTCAGATTTAACAACAGATTTCTTAGATTTGAAAAACTTCTTATGTTTTTTAGAATCAGTTCTTTTAACATCACCAGTAGTCTCAATATTCTCTGAAAGAGCAGAAGGAGCCGAATATTTTGGAACATAAGGAGAATAATTTTTTACTCTCACTTTTCTATCATCTAATTTCTCAGTTTCTAATTTTTCTTTAGCTAATTTAGCATTCAGTTCATCAACAAATTCAATATAAGCAACACCAAAAGATCTTTGATAGTTAGATTTAAAGCCTCTAACTGTTTGACATGGGATAATGATAGAAACAATTTCAAAATCTTTTAAAAAATCTTTAATCTTATCTTCACCAGTTTTATAATTGATATTTGAAACATAAAGCTTTTTAGAAACAACTTCAACTGGGGTTTCAACGGCAACTTCATTAGTACTAATTTCAACAGCGGCAACACCTTCTTGTAATCTTGGTAAATCAACCAATTGATCAATATTGTTTTCCTGATTGGAAATTGAATCAACTGTTTCCATAATGGCGGCTTCAGACATGATGAATTTGGGATGTAAAAGAAGAAGAAAAAAACAGACAACTTGAACTATAAGGCAGTTAAAAAACGCGTAGTCAAGTTGGAGTGAGAATGGATTGAGAGAAGATCATTTTTTTTTTGTCCTTTTGTTATGTTTTTATAATTAAATTAATTTCGAAGTTACACAAAAACGAAATTTTTTTTACTTTTGGCACAAAAAAATAAATAAATCTGAACTTTGAAGCCTGAAGATAGTTAAAGAAATTGATTTATTGTGGGAAAGGTGAATTAGTTATGAACTTGAGGAGATAACTTCTCTTTATCGAGTAGTTTAATTCCTTCAAAACTCAATTGTAGAACAGAAAAATAATAAAAAAAAAACACTAGATAGTTCAGTTCTATCAACTAATATGTCTTTAAATACTTCAACCACAAGTGAACAACTAAATCGTAGTAAATACAAGCAATTCAAAGCAATATCATTAAACTTTTTTTTATTTTTATTTTTTATTGGATTTATATTCAAAATTATCAAATTAAATAAATTTATTTAGCAGCTTGGGCTTTTGCAGCTTTGGCAGCAGCTAAGACTTTAGCAGTACCGTGTAAAGCATATCTGTGGTTTCTTTTGAATTTAGCATCAACACCTTTTAAAGATGGATATCTGTTGGTCTTTGGTTTTTTGATACCGTTACGGTGAGCTTTTTTAACTTGGTTATGGTTGGTGTGGTTCTTAGATTTAGACATTTCTGGTAATTTTAGTTAGTATGGTTTATCGTAATGACAAATTGACAGAGTGTTTTGAACGTTATAATATAAATTGAGTTAATTAAATTCACATAAATCTTGAAATATCATCATCTCAATCAATTGAAATCCAAAAAATCTTCTGCTTCAGTTCCATCTTGATACAGTTCTCTTGTTTTAAACACTCCTCATAACTTAAAAAACACGTTGTCCTCTTGTTGCAAAACTTACTTTCTTGATTTCACAAAGTATTTGCAAACAATAAATTCACACTTTTTTCAAAATTTCCACTAAAATTAACGACAATTTTCAGGCTAAACAAAAAAAAAAAAGAGTTTTTCTGCTGTGCAAACCAAATTTACATCCAAACATTAAAATTTCAGTATTTTTTAGCAGAAATGTCCAGGTGTGCAGTCACAAGCTAGAAATTTCAGTATGTACTGTATTGAAAGGGATAATAATTCTACAAATTAGTTTTCACGATCGTCAGCATCATTGATTCAATAGAATAAATAGAAGAGCAGCATTGTAATCTGCTGTTTTTTTTAAGGTTGGTCTATTCAATTTTTCAGAATATCTTCTTCTTCTTTTTTTTTTGTTGTTTTTGAAATAATTTGTATAATAATTGTGTGTATCTTTTGAGAGTGTATAATAATAATAATAATAATGAAAATAATGATAATAATAATGCGGCTATTGCTATCCAGTTAGTCAATAGTTTTTCATCCCCTTTCTTTGCTGTTCCATAATAATAAATTAATCAATATTTAGTAATTTTGGAAAAAATGGAAAACTTATTTTAATTTATACATCAATTTTGGAGCAACACAATCATTAACATGATGTTGTAAATGGAAATATTCTTCAATACAGTCCTCTTTGTAAGCTTTTTCAGCATATCCTTCTTCTTCCATTTCTTTTGTAACTCTTTCAACACATTCAGCATAATGATGAACATATGGTTTGATATGAGAATCTTCTTCACATTCGGATCTTAATTTTTCTAATTGATCACCGGCACCTTCTTCTTCTTCATCTTCATCATCGTCTTCTTCTTCTTCTTCTTCAACTTCTTCTTCCTTAATGCAAAAAAAAAAGTTAGTATTAAATAGCTATACTGATTAAACATTTGGCAAAATTTGAACGTACTTCGTTTTCAGCTTTAGCAACAGTTGGAATGAAAGCTTCTTTCAATTCTTCAACAGCAGCAGATAATAAAGTCAACATTGTGGTATAGTTTATATAAATGATTGTATGATTTAGCCAAATTGATGGGTTTTAGCTTTTTCTCGACAGTTTTCTGTTTTTTTTTTTTTTTTTAACCATTTTGAAAATTGGAAACTTTTTAGGTAAACATTTTTAAATTGAATTTTATTGGTTAAAAATTTTAGAAATTTTGTAAAATTGACACATTTTTGATTATGTACAACAAAATTAAAAATAAAATTGGAATTTCGGAAACTTGAATAATAATGATGTGACATGAGAGGTAGTGCTGTCATCTTGTAGTTATAGTGATTTTTTAAAAATTCTTGAAATATTGAAAATTCAATAGTTTAAAAGAAAATAATCACTTATCGGAATTATCAAGTTTAAATTATTTAAATTCTAAAATGATGAGTTTCTTCCCATAATACATATATATAATTGATATCAAGGATTGAACAGGTTAATACTTCTGAAACAATTTAGAGGAATATGTCAAAAAAAAGTGACAGCATGCCCCTCTCCATAGGTTTTATATATAAGTAAGAAATTCTACAAAATTTACTAGTCTAACCACCGTCGGTCAGTATAATTGCAGGAATCAAGCAATTCGTATCATTTAAAGAAGTAATTTGGGGTCTCTTTAATATGATATAATTGCTGGAGAGATTAAAGCCAATAAAAAAGTTCAAAATTCAACCTAAGCAAATTAAATTTTGAAACTTTTTTGAGTTTACAATTAATGATAGCAAAATGAAGGCAAGATTGGTAACTAAAGATAGCAAAAATAAAATTCAACTGAACTTTTTTTTCAATGCCAAAAACTAATGAAGTTTCAAACAACAATTCCAAAAAAAGATTAAATCATATCCAAATGATAGTTAATCAAAAAGATACTGTTGTTTGAAATTGAAGTTAATTCATTTGAAGCGTTCAAACTCAACTTGTGTGTTTCTTAAGATCCAAAATATATCTAATTTCAGAAATCAAAACAACAAGCATGTAATTTCTAAATCATTAGTTTTTCCAAACAAAATTGAACCCATTTTCAAGATTTTGTTTTAAAATTAATAATTTGAAACCAACCAAAGAATGAAATCAATTACTTCAATTGAAATTTCAAGTCTTTTATGGAAAATCACTTCTATAAGTCTTTTCTAATTATCCCAAATCAAAGCCATCATGATTATTGAGATGAATTTCAAGATTAAAATTGTTCAAAACTTTATGAATTTTCGATATCCAAATCTTGAATTCATAATTTCAAACAATTCAAAAGTGAGTCAACCAAGTTCGTTTGTAATTGCCAATATCATACCCAATAAACGATAATGGAATAAACTAAAACTTGATTGATATTGGTCAAAATTGTAATAAAACATCGTCAAGTTTTCAAGAACTTCCAGGTTCTTTGAAATCAAGGAGTTTTAAAAACAAACATAACCAAACAGGTTGTCATTCCAACCTAGCTCAAACGCATTAGAATTCACTGATACTTTGTTAGTTTTGAATTCAATTCAGCGGCAAAGCAGAACGTCCACCACCATTTCTTGTAAAACACTCACCATTCAACCCTTCACTCAAAACAAAACACCCTCAAACTTCTTCAATTCAATCAACAACAGAAAACATCAACCAAACCCCACCAAAACAAACCATAAGCGCATCGTTTAAAAACCTCTTTAGGTCAATATGATGCTGCTGATTCAATTTCAAGTAGTTTCAGAAGAGCCGCCGTGTGTCGAAGTTGAAATAAACGAGTTTTTTGGAGAGTTTTGTTGTTAAGTTTAGAAAAGAGAAAAAGTGGGAAATTTGAAGTTTTTATAGTTTTTTGTAAATTTTGGGGAAAGTGACACAATAAAATTTTGTGACTTATTACAATAAAGTGAAGACTCAAAACAATACAAAAGAGATGGATTGTACTGTAAAGTTTGAGTCTTATAGCTTAGTTAAAGATTGTCTTTTTTAGGAAATCAATTCCAAAAAAGAAGTAGTTGAAATGATTGAAAATTGTAGATCAACTAAGATACCATCATAAAAATAGGCGTTTCTCCAATACTAAAAATGTAAATCCACTATACAGCAATCAAGTGCTTTAGGTTTTCTGCTAATTCTTAGTGTTACCTTTCTTTGGTTCAATGATCAATTGATTGATAGATTAACCATTCCAATTTGATAATGAAAGGTTTTTAGTAAATCATTCAAGAAATAATTGCATTATGCAAAGACCCAAAAAGAGTGTTCTATATTGTATTCATCAACCGTACGTTTTTTATCATGCTTACTATAGTAATTAAGACACGTTTCGATACTTCATTCAGTATTCTGTAAATTTATAGTTTTTTTATCCCCATAAATCTCAAAATAGCAGATTAATAACCCAAAAAAAAACTTGATAGATTTTAAAACTTTTCCAGTTATATCCCAGTTACTAAAATCATAAACCTTCCTCTTCAAATTCCTTTCAAACCTTCACTTCAAAAATTCAGTGTTTTGAAAATTTCCAAATATCAGAAATTTCATATGTAATAAATTTTTGAAAATCCTTTAAAAAAAAAAGTCATACAATTTGAAGCAACTTTTGATTAAAACAACAACAACCAACAATCAACAGTACAACACAGAACCCAACACAACACAACACAAAGATGTCACGCCGACTATTCTCAATTTTCACACGAACAAGTCAAAAATCTTTAGCCAAAGAACTTCAATTTTTACGTAAAAATCCCAAGTTTTCCATGGACACTATATCTAAAGCAGACAAAGCTGAATTAGTCGATAGTCTCACTCGTGTCTTAAACCATAGTTTAGTTAACACATCACTACCAAACAAAACCAACAAAAAGCAGCAAAAACGTAAAGATATTTTTAATTCTCATTTTGATGGAAGTTTAGCTGGTTTGAAAACTATTCTTGATGGTGATGTTGATTTATTTGATGCCAATGTGATACGAAGAAAAATTAGCAAATTGAATAATGGTGTTGAAGTGTTGGAGATGTTTGAATTGTTGAGTTTGAATGATAAATTAGATTTAGAAAATTTTAGATTGTTATTATTTCAGTGTCCCTTGATTGATGTTGATGCTATTGTGAATAGATTGGAGGTGGATAATAAACGTGGTAAATACGATGAGTTTTTCATTTTGATTGCATTGAAATATTTGTTGATTAAAAATGTTGAAAAAGCTGGTGAAATTTATAGTAAATATTTCCACAAATGGATGGATATTAGATATAATGGTGGTTTACATATAAATAGTGAAAAATTGTTTTACCAATTAATTTTGAAATTAGAAAGTCCAGCTCCTTCAATTGTTTTCAAAGTGTTAATTTATAATTTGAAATATTCAAAAGAACAATATTTATTACTATTACATGCCTTACCAAAACATTCATTGAAATTCCAACCGATAATGAGAGATGTGGAGAGATCACAGTTGGGTGGACATGTTTTTTCAAGAAATCAATTATTATTTATCAAGCTTTTAAATTATTTAAATAATCATCATAAAAATCAAGATAAATCTAAATACAATCAAAATATCAAGTTTTTATTAGATTTATCAACTAAAAATAAGCTGTTGACTGAACACCCAGCAGATGATGATCATTTGAATTTGTTTAAATATAGATTTATCAATGGAATCAGTGAATTTTCCGATATTTTACTTCAAAATGATGAAACTGATACAGAATTAATAGATATTGTGAATGATATACATAAAACAGATGACTTTATTAATAATGAAACTGTCTTGAAGTTCATTTGAGCACACAAAAATGAATGATTTTATGATTGATATTCAATATAGATGTAGAATTGATTATGTAACCATTCCACACAAACGTTAATTGTATTACGTAATTTTATTAAAATTCTGCAAGTTTCTGCGAGATTGTTGTTGAATTGTTTTAAAACGTATAAACTTGAGAATTGAGAATTGAGAATTGAGAAATGGAGTTGTATTCATCATTAAGCAGCTTGTGGAGTTGAAATGGAATGAAAGAGAATTCAAAGTTTTGAATATGTTTGATTGATACTAAAAATCAAGAAGATAAATGAACTTGATTGCCGGTGTGTTTTTGAGTAGAAAAGATCAGTAATTAGATCTATTAGATAAATTATTTAAACTGAAAACCAATGACCATTGATTATCGGACTTTTGAATATATCACGACAACACATAAAAAACTAATATCTATGGAATAAGATTTATCTGTAGAACTCAACTATCTAATGCTTTTATATATCTTTCGTCTGAGTAAAGTTTTCATTATCCACCAAAATCTATAAAACTTCTTATCATTTCCGTGCATAAAAACGTTGGTCATAATTATAAATCTCGAAAAAACAGAGAGCTAATTATTATTCTCAACAACTTTCTTCAAACCAATTGACCCTTCCACGACAAACAATGACAGAGAAACCAAGGGTCTGGACCACATTAATCACAAACACAGCATACTTACCAGGTTTGCTAACATTACACCATTCGTTGAAACTTGTGGGATCAAAATATGAACTAATTGCACTTTATACTGATACTTTTCCTGAAGAAGGTCATAAAGCTTTGGATTCAAGGGGCATTAGTAAATTGAAAATTGAATATTTATTACCAGTGAAAGAAAAAGATTACTCTAATGATCCAAGATTCTATGATTGTTGGTCAAAATTACAACCTTTTAGTTTATACCAGTTTGATAAGGTTGTTCAATTGGATAGTGATATGGTTGTTATTAAAAATATGGACGAGTTGTTTGATGTCGAGGTTGATGGTGATCAAGTTGTGTTTGCTGCTTCACATGCTTGCGTTTGTAATCCATATGGGTATGAACATTATCCAAAAGATTGGATTGTTAAGAATTGTGGATTTACTGATTATGCTAATAAATTGAAATCTAATGCACAAGATCCTAGATTGAAATTAGATGCTAAAGTGTATGGACCACAACCTGAGTCTACTCCATTACAAATTTGTAATGGTGGATTACTTGTTGTTAAACCAAGTAAGCAAAATTATGAAAAAATTATTGCAACTTTAGGTAGAGATGATATTGATTATGCATTTGCAGATCAATCTTTGTTATCCGATGTTTTTAAGGGGAAATGGATTGGTTTGTCTCATGGTTATAATCATTTGAAGACATTGAATTTGATTCATAAAGATTTACCATTTGAGGATGTTAAAAATATTCATTATATTATTTCACCAAAACCATGGGATTTACGTACTAAAGAAGAAAGAGAGGCATATGTTGATGACACTCACACATTCCAATATTGGTGGGATATTAATGACGATCGTTTGATTAAAGAAAAAGAGAATCCTGATATCAATGACGATTTCTGATTTATTTGAATTAAATTAAAATTGTTCTTATTATAAAATATTTAGAATTATAATACAATTGTATTAGTTATTAAGTAATTAAATATAAAAGATTAGCACTGTAGCCTATTCAACATCATTGACGACTTCTTTCTCCAATAAATGACTAGCATAAGGAGTTGGAACAAAATTCTGAATATTTTGTTTATAAATATCTTCACCTTTACCTCCATATTTAACAGGAACTTCATTACCAAGATAGTTTTGTAATTTTTTAGAATCATTCAACATAATAAACTTCTGTGTAGTTTTCCCAGAAACAAATTTCTTAATGATTTCATAAACCCAATATAAAATAGTTGGAACATTAACAAAATATTTCTTATCCAACATTTCAGGATAATATTTTTGAAATAATTCAATCGTGGCTTTAGACCCAGCTTTGACTTCTGGATCCAGTCTTAAGAAACTAACACCTTCATAATCATGAACTTGAGAAATAAATTCATCGCCTTTTGGGAAATCCAATAATGAAATTGATCTTTCCATTAATCCAACTCTATAACGTAAGAAAACATCTAGATCAACAAAATATGATTTAGGTGATTTTGCAGCTCCATATAAATTCCAAGTTATAACTGTACCATTAGTTTTAGTTAGGACACCTAAAGTTTTAAATTTGGCATCATGTTGTTCAATGAAAGCAGCTTTCAAAGGGTTGAATTTTTGTCTCCATTTCAAAGTGTTTTCTAATTGTGTTGCTGCCAATTCAGTGTTAAAGTCATTGGCAACTAAGAACTTATAACAAAGTAATTGATAAGTGTGCTCATCAAAAAATTCACCGGATGAAGTCAATTGATACCC
>JAJMDW010000201.1:68589-81824 GCA_030573755.1 Starmera amethionina
TTTTTTTTTTTTTTTTTTTTTTTTTTTTTTTTTCCCAGTCAAAATTTATTAAAAAGGAACGATACATAAATATAAAAAGCTGTTAATTTTGTAGCAAAGGAAAGTCAAATTATTTCTTCTTTTTGTCTGCAGAGACTTTAGCTGGTTTATAAATTAGAAACTGTGCAAAAAGAACTAAATTCAAAGTCAAACTGGCAATAAATCCAAAAATAATCAAATTATCTGAAATCCCACTTGATAAAGTAGTGAAGATTCTCACCAATGCACCTAAAATACCTGCGACAACAGATACAATTGACAATTGACCAGTAGATTTGTTTGCAAAGTTTGATTTGATTTGTGGTAATTTACTAAACAAACTCAATGGGATTGCAAATTTGATTAAAATATTGATCCATTCATTGGATAAAACACCTGGATTTCCAACATTTGGGTTGGCAAATAACGAGTAGAAAATCATACACACAATACCAACAAATCCATTGATAAATTTGTTTAAACCAGAATAGTATAAAACCAACATCAAGATAACAATATTTTGAACAGACACTAAAGCTGATTCTCCAAATGTAATAAAATCATTACCAGCTCTGAAGTTATACGCTGTGGAAAACAAATAACTCAATGTCTCCATTGCAATCCCCATAAACGACAAACCAGCAGTAGATCCACTTTTCAATATACTCAAAATCTGTGGCAATTTAACCAAAGATGAAGAACTCAAGATTCCTAAACTTAACGATTTGGAAATGAATTGTTTGAGTAACACTTCAGAGTAGGGACTGAACCAATCAAGTTTCAACACTATTGTGTCAAATACAGCGCGTGAATAGAATTGACGACCCAATGAAACAAGTTCATCAGGAATATAGGTGGTGAAAGGACGAACAGTGGCAAAGATTGGGGCCAACAAAGGTTCTAACTGGTGTAAACTGGACATTCTGGATCGATTGGTGCAAGTTTCAAGACGATTGGAGCACTGTAAAAGAGAGTTTTGAGAGTGTTTTTTTTGTTGTTGTTAAATTTTGAACAGATTTCAATTTTATTAAAACTCGTTTTTTATAGGAGTAAAATTTCTAACATTTTTCTAACAATTTTGAAAGATCTTTTGACGAAAACAGATTGGCCCAAAAGCTGGTTGATCGAGTTGAAACTATTGCAGAAGAGCTCTAGAAACATAAATTTTTTATCATGAGCGGCGAAAATCCCATGGCAAGCAGACAATTCCAGCATAAACCATTGTCGTTTTTGAGTATGAATGAATTACAAACTTACTCCAGTTTGTTTACACGTTCGTTGACGTCTCCCAATGATGTTACACTGCATCCAGATGTAGCAAAGACTGTGCTGCTCAACTCACAGCTTCCACCAACAAATTTGGCACAAGTTTGGGATATTGCAGATCTGAATAAAAGTGGATTTTTAACATTTCCAGAGTTTGCACTGGCTCTGTACTTGTGTAACATTGTGTTGCGTACTGGAAGTGTTCCTTCAGGTAATCAACTAGCTAAATTGAAAGCTGAGGTGGAGGCACAAGTTGATGAGATCAATTTCAGTGTTGCTGATTCTGTTGATAATCCAAGTTCTAATATCAATTTGGCTCAACACCCACCAGTTGTGCCTCCAAAACAACAAGTGTTGAATCCACAGGCTACTGGATTTATGTTTGGTAATACTCAAACACAGCAACAACCAGTTCTACAACAAAATGGGTTCAATACTGATAATAATAACACCTCCAGTTTTATGAAACCACAATTAACTGGTGGTCTACCTTTGAAAAATAACTACACTGCTAATGGATTTAGTAATGATAACAATCAACTAAACACATCTTTCAATGGTTTGAATGTTCCAGAGCCTAATAATCTCAATAATGAAATTAAACCACAATTCACTGGGTTCCCAACCACACAACCATCAAATCCACCATTGAATCAATCATTGAACCAACAACCAACTGGTTTAGTTCCTGTTCAGACTGGTGCTCAAAACTTAAAATTCCAGCCAACTGGAGTGCAACCTCAACCAACTGGATTAGTTCCTTTAACTCAACAACCTACTGGACTGGTTCCTTTAGCTCAACAACCAACTGGATTAGTCCCATTAAAACAACAACCTACTGGTTTGGCACCACAAAGTACTGGATTAAGACCACTGAATCAACAGCCAACAGGGTTGGTGCCATTAACTCAACAACCAACTGGTTTGGTGCCATTACAATCTCAAGCAACAGGATTAATTCCTCAACCAACTGGTAAATTAATCCCAATCAATTCTCAACCAACCGGCCTTCAACCACAAGTCACTGGAGTACAACAACAACCTTTACAATTATTACAAGCTCAGAAGACAGGGTTTGGTGCAAATTCATTATTTATAAAATCAATCACACCAAAACCAGAATTATCAAAATTAACTAACGAAGAAGAACAACTTTTCAAAACAATTTTCAATAAATATGATGCTAAAAATACAGGTTTATTAGATGCTGATATTGTTGCAGGAATTTTTAAAAAATCAGGTATAAATCGTGAAGATTTAGAAAAAATTTGGGATTTAATAACATACCCAAACCAACGTTCTTTGGATCGTGAATCATTTGCCATTGGAATGTGGCTTGTTTATAAACGCATAAATGGATTTGAAGTACCTGATGAGCTACCTTCAAGTTTAAAGAAAAAAAGTACAAGTGTGTTGGATGAAGTTAAACAATTAGTTAAATCTGGTGTTCAAGGTGTTAAGAAAAGTAGTGGTTCTAGTGTTGATGGGTCGCGTTTCAAAAATGACGATGATGCGATCATTGTTTCTAGATCTAGACATAGAAGACGTGAGAATAAAGTAACAAATGGTACGGTTTCAACAAATGGTGATAAAAAAAAATTGAGTATTGATGATTTGAAAAAATTGATTAAAGAGAAGAAAATTTTGCTGGACGCAGTTAAATCAGTTAATGAGGATTATAATGCTAATAAACAAGATTTTGAAGAAGAGGATAAATTGAAAATTGAAGAATTGAAAACACAAATTTTATCATTACCTTCATCTAATGGTGATTCCAAAATTGAAGTTAAAAATAAATATAATTTAATCAAACAGAAATTTAATACAGTTATAAGCTCTATAGACTCATTGGAAAAACAAATAACTGAAACAAAAATCAATAAAATGTCTAAAGAATTAGGAGTTCATGGTACTGGTGCTAATGGTGAAGTTACAGAACAAGATATCAAAAAGGCCAAATCTAAGAAATTGTTATATGCTAAAATGGCAAAACTAACAGGTAAGCCATATAATGGAGGTTTAGGTGAAGCAGAAGATGGGAAATTAGATTTATTAGTTGATAAAATTGCACAACTGAAAGCAGATCAATTGAAAAGTAAAGAAAATATTGATAAGATTGAAAGTTCAATTAAAGAAATGTTGGAATCAATTGGGAATGCGTTGTATCAAGGTGGCTTTGAAGAGAAGAAGTTTGAATTAGGTATTGGTTTGACAGATGAAGTGAAACAATTTGTTTTAGGATTGCATACTTCAGCAATTGTCTCGAATATTTCTACACCACCAATTCCAACAGCTATTTCTTCCCCAAAGATTGCACCACCTTCACATTCACCTTCACATTCACCTTCACCATCTACCACCACCACTACCACCACGGATAGAAAACAATACATCAAAGAACAAGCACGTCTACGAATGCAACAACGTTTAGCACAATTTGGAATTTCCAGTCCAGCTCCAAAAAAGCCGGAACCACGTCAAATTCCTGCAAATTTGAACAATAATTCAGACTCAGAGTCAAGTTCAGACGACGAGCTTAGCCAGCAAGAATTTGACCGAATTGTTCAGAAACATAAACAAAATCAACGATAAAAATCTGTATAACCTTTATAATACATTAAAAAAACCTAGAGGAAAAAAAAAAAAAAATTACACTATTAAAATTTGTAGTATAAAATCACCAACATTCAATCACTAAAAGGAATACCCCACAACAAAATGCATAGCAGAACGCTCCTTTTGGTCATTGGAGTGCTGTTCCACGCTTTTTATCTATGGTCCATCTTTGACATCTACTTCGTCAGTCCCTTGGTTCATGGAATGGCCCATCATCGATCAATTGAACTTTCAAACAACTTAGAATCAAAAGCAAAGCGTTTATTTTTAATTGTTGGTGATGGTCTTCGAGCAGACACAACATTTGATACAATCACACATCCAACCACTGGTAAAACTGGTCATTTGGCTCCTTTTTTAAGAAATTTGGTTTTAAATGAAGCCACGTATGGGATCTCACATACAAGAATGCCAACTGAATCACGTCCAGGACATGTTGCCATGATTGCAGGATTCTATGAAGATGTTAGTGCAGTGACAAAAGGGTGGAAAGAGAATCCTGTTGATTTTGATAGTGTATTGAATCAAACTAAACATACATTTGCATTTGGTTCACCAGATATTTTGCCAATGTTTGCCACTGGTGCATCAGATCCGAATAGAATTGATACATGGATGTATGGACATGAGTTTGAAGATTTCACACAAAGTTCAATTGAATTAGATGCGTTTGTTTTCAATCATTTTGATGAATTATTGGCTAATTCTACTCACAATGAAACTTTGAATGAACTATTACATCAAGATGAAACTGTTTTCTTTTTACATTTATTAGGATGTGATACTGCAGGTCATGGTTATAGACCTTACTCTGCGGAATATTACGATAATGTTATCTATATTGATGAACAAATTTCAAAATTGGTTGATAAAGTTAATAAATTTTATAACTATGATAATAAAACCGCGTTCATTTTCACTGCAGATCATGGAATGAGTGCATTTGGATCACATGGTGACGGACATCCAAACAATACGCGTACCCCATTAATTGCATGGGGTGCTGGTGTTAATAAACCTGTTTATAATGAAGTGCCAGTTTTTGATAATTATACTGAAGGTTGGGATTTAGGTATGATTAAAAGGAATGATGTCAAACAGGCAGATATTGCATCACTAATGTCTTATTTGATTGGTGTCAATTATCCAGCAAATTCAGTAGGGGAATTACCAATCAATTATATTGATTCAGATAAAAATACTAAGTTAGTTGCATTGTTCAATAATGCAATGACAATTTTAGAACAATATATTGTTAAAAATGAAGAAATGAATGCAAGACAATTTCTTTTCAAAGAATTTGATGGATTAAAAGGTAATGTTGCAGAAAATTTTAAGAATGAAATTAAAGAAATTTTAAATAAAGAATTAACTGATGAAGAATTTGCTCAATATGTTGTTAAAATTGAATCATTTATGAAACTGACACTTGATGGATTGTATTATTTAACTACGTATAATTGGTTAATGTTAAGAACAATAGTTACATTAGGATTTATTGGCTGGATCACTTATTCATTCATTGTTTTTTTGAAATTATTTATCATTAAACAAGAAATCTCAACAACCACAAGTTTATTAAACTATTCTATTTTTACATTGATTGGATTAGTTATGAACTTTGTGCTTTTCTATCAAAAATCACCATTCAATTATTACATGTATTTACTATTCCCAATTTTTTTTTGGTCACAAATTTTTGCAAGTAGTAAACTATTACAAAACGGAGTTAGACAAATGTTTTCAGATGTCAGTATATGGAATAGAATTATTTTACTGTTATCAGTTGTTTTAGTCAATGAAGGAATAGTTTATGGTTTCACAAACCGTTGGATTTTTTCACTAATGTTTATTTTATTAAGTTATTATCCAATTTTCTTAACTGGAGAATTCAATAAGAAAACAGTTATGTGGACAATTACATGTGTTAGTATGAGTTGTTATACTTTGTTAGATGCAGTGAAGATTGAATCTTTGAAAATGATTGATATTAGTGGTGTATTATTAGGATGGTTTAGTATTGCCAGTTATTATTTTTTAATTAAAGTGTCCAAAAAAGGTAAGATTAAAAAATTGAGTGTTTATACTCAAACTTTATTGATTTTACAAATCAATATAATTTTTGTTAATTTAATTATTTTAAATGGATCAATTACATCATTAGCTGCAAGAAAAGGATTACCATTAAATAATCAAATCTCATCATGGTTAATTTTATTAATTTCATTAGTGGTTTTCCCATTTTGTCATTACCTCAAACCAAATAATGATTATAAAATAAGATTATTTACAATTTTCTTAACATTTGCACCAACATTTCAAACATTAACAATTTCATTTGAATCATTTTTTTATTTAAATTTTTCTGTTTTGTTAATTCAATGGATTCAATTAGAAACTTCAAATAAAAACAATAAGAATAAAATCCAACTTATTAGAATTGCATTGATTGGATTTTTTTTCTTACAAGTTTGTTTTTTCGGTACTGGAAATGTATCAAGTATTTCATCATTTTCATTAGATTCAGTTTATAGATTATTACCAGTCTTTGATCCATTTCCAATGGGGGCATTATTAATGTTGAAATTAATCATTCCATATATTTTATTAAGCTCAGCATTTGGAGTTTTAAATTTAGAATTGGGAATCAATAAATTTGCGATTTCAACTTTAATTATTTCCACTAGTGATATTTTATCATTGAATTTTTTTTATTTGTTGAAAACTGAAGGAAGTTGGTTAGATATTGGTGTTACTATTTCTAATTATTGTTTGGCTATATTATCTAGTTTGTTCATGTTGGTATTGGAGATTGGAAGTGGATTGTTGTTGAAAAATGTTGATATTCGTAAAGAAAAAGAGAATTAAGCTTACATACCAAAATAAAAAGCTTCAAAAAAAATTTAGAATCAGTTATAATAGACAGAATTGAAATCACTTTAACTGTTTTTATGTATTTTGAAGTCTCCATCTCTCATTTCATTTCTTATCGCAAAAATTCCCTAAAATTGCAATAAACCCTTAAAATTTTTGAACAAAAACTCCAACATCATGAAATTTTAGAAACATAATTTATCAAACCGCAACATTGAATCAAGCTAGAACTTGAAGAAGCTCAGAATGCAAGAAACTCAACTGCTACCAGACGAAGAACAAGTCTTGCTGATCCAACAATCCCGTATTGCCCATAAATCAGCACCATGGTTCCAACGCCCAACAGTTTTATCACTTTGTTTTTGTCTTACAGTTCAATTCATTGCAATGGGGATGGCCATTAGTGCAAAAGTGATATTGATGTTACAATTGATTTGTAGAAGTCTGAAGCTAACTAACTGTCGTGATGATCTTGTACAACAAGAGCTAAGTAATTTACAATCGTTATTATTTGTTGTTGGTGGAATTACTACAGTTTTAGTATCTGGGACATTAGGAAGATGGAGTGATCAACATGGAAGACGGAGTTATTTGATGTATAATTCTTTGAGTAAAGTTCTGGGCCATGGTGTGTTTGTTGTATGTTTGATGTTGAATGATTCTTATGGTTATGGTTTCAAGAAATTGGTGATTTTGATATCAGTTGTGATTGATAGTGCTGATGGAGGGCCTGCAATGGTGTTGGGTGTTGCCAGTAGCTATATCACTGATATTGTTGAAGTTGAGGAACGTGCAATGTCCATGGGGTTTGTTTATGGAAGTTTGTATGTTGGATTAGGAATTGGACCGTTATTGGGAAGTTTCTTGTTCAAGATGGTTGAAAATAATATGATGTTGCTGTATGTTAGTGAAGCTTTACTTGTTGTTTATGCATTGTTGATTGTGTTTTTAGTTCCAGAGACAAGATCTATGAGATTAAGAAGACAATCTCAAAGTTCACATTTATTACTAAGAAGCCAATCCATGGCTTCTAGTCGTTCAACAACCAGTTTACATAAATTGAAAGAGCATACGCATAGCTTGTTTGCACCATTGAAAGTGCTGCTGGTGGATGAAGACCCAATCCATGGGTGGACTCCAAGAAGAAACATTATTTTGCTAACCACTTTAGAAGGATTATTGATGTTAGTTACCACTTCTTTAGTACCAGTTTTGATCTTATATGCCACTTTTAAGTTTGATTGGGGGTCAGTAAAAATTGGTTATTATGTTTCCACGGTAGGGATCGGTAAGACTATTTGTATGTACTTGGTTACACCAGGTTTATTGTACATTTTGAAAAAAATGTTTGAAGTGCGTAAGAATTTATTGGATCAAACAGATGTGATGATGATTTTAATACCATTTTTCAGTGAACTAATTGGTATGATGATGATTATAACTGCTACACAGGATAATATGATTTTCATTTCATGTGTTTTTTCATCATTTGGATCATTAGCAGGTCCGGTGATTCAAAGTGGGATAGTTAAATATGTACCAGAAAACAAAACAGGTGAAGTGTTTGGTTCTTTAGCATTATTGAAAAACTTGATCCAATGCGTTGCACCTCCTTTAATGCTGGTTGTTTATTCTATAAGTTTGGAATTTTGGTCGAAATTAGTTTTTGTTATATTGATGGGGTTGATTGGGGTTGGGATTGTGTTGGTTGGATTTTTAGAAGCACGTTGAAGGTGTTAGAGAATATTTTACACGAAGTTATTTTAGTTCATTTATTATTATTATTAAACATTTCATATCATTAAATAATTTTGTATTTTATTTAATCTTTTTTCTCTCATTAGTTATATAAAATCATCATCAAATCAATGGTTAATTGATGGACTTGTCAACTCTTTTTTTTTTCTTCTATCTCGTTTTTAATTAATATCAAAAATCTAAACTCAAAGTTGAAAGTACTCAAAAGTGACACATTTTTCATTCAATTCATCCTCAAAAAAAAACAAAAATCCCCTTTACAAAATAAAACCTACTAAACCAATTCTTCTCTTTCTACTTCCCTTTCCTCTCTCGATTTTGTAATCTTCCTCAAAACTGAATTCATCTGTGTGTTTTTCACAAATTTTTGAATTTTGCAACCTTAAAAGTTATAAATGATCCACAAACGTCTTTCAATAAAAATTTATTCTTATAAATTCTTCTATTACTCACAAAACCTTCAATACTGCAAACTACACAACAACAAAAGACGTTGCAGAAGATGTCCGTTCTACTTCTTCTCATCTTGCCTCCACTTCTCACACTCCTCGGATCACTCCTGATTTTTCTTCCCATCACCCCAGAAATAATTCAATTTGGTTCATATTTCAGTGCAGGATCAATATTATTCTCATCTTTAAATAAACTACTTTTCCATGCAGACAAATCTGTTCCTTCTGCCACAATCTTGGTATATTTCTGCTGTGGTGTTGCTGCAAGTTTTCTTGTACCGTTATTAGTTCATCATTTGGATTCACATCCACCACCAGAAACAATGATTAATTCAGATGAAGAAATGAATTATGGATCAGTTAGTGATACTTCAGAAGAAGAAGAGGAGTTGAGTAAAAAAAAACAAAAGAGACGTGATTTAGCAATACAAACGTGTCTTGCCATTGCAATACATAAGATTCCTGAAGGTTTAATGATTTCAATTACAAAAGCAACAGAAGTTTTGGTTTCATTAAGTATTCATAATTTAGTGGAAGGTTTAGTTCTTGTTCTTGTTGTCTATGCAAGTTTACAAAGTAAATGGAGATCAGTACTTATTAGTTTCGGGTGTGGATTGAGTCAATTGGTTGGTGGATTGATTGGTTTGGGGATAACTTTAAGTGATGAAGGTGTTGGTAAAATTGATTGTTTTGTTGGTGGGTTTTTATGTGTTGTTGGTTTAAAATTATGTGGATTGGATGGGAAAGCTTGTTGGTTTGTGTTAATGGGGATGGTTATTATGATGATTCCTGATTTATTGGGATAAAATTTTTCACATGAATAATAGAATAATGATCTGAAAGAGATTTAAAAAGGGAGAAAGAAAAAAAACACTATAATTTTATTATACAACACAGCTGCTTTTCAATTTGATTCTTTAGATGATAAAACTCAAATAAACAATTCTTTAATATTACAAGACATACACAATATTTTTGTATGGTGTAAATTTTTTTTTTTAAAAAAAAAAAAAAACGCGTCTGTTTTTCTTTAATTTTTTGCTCTATATTTAAAAATAATAAATAAAAACCGTGTTAATTCAGCTGATTTAGTTCATTAACAGCTGTTGAAACTTACATCAAATCTCATCTACTACCACCGTTTCAAGGTTATAAAGAAAAGAAAAGAAATGGCCACACCAAGAATTGATAGTACAATGCTATCCCTCCATCTCAACAAATCCGTGCGTTTAATCGGTCGTTGCGACAGTTTAACTCCAGATAAAGCAACATTATACATCCCATCTGCTGCTTCCTCAGGTGAAACAATAACTGGAGGTGCTGTTGAAGTGTCAATATCACCAGATTTAAATTTGAAATTTAAAGTTGGTGAATGGGTTGATGTTATTGTTCGTATTAATGATAATATGAGTTTGATTGGGATTGATGTTGTTGGATTAGGTGCTGATTTAAGTGAATTTGGAGTTGCTGCGTTGATTAAAGGTGTTCAATTGGCTCCAGAGATTTTTTATTGAAAAATTTTAGATACATATTGTTGATAATATTGTTCGTTGTTATTGATTTATTATAATAATAATAATAGTTACTATATAAGGAAAGGAATAAAATGAAGAAGAAAAGGGGGAAAGAAGGTTAGTTTGTAGTTAGTCTTGTTAATGTAGGTGTTTTAACTCTTTTACTTGCATCATACCAACTTCCTTGACTTTCAGGACCTGGATTAACACTAGCATAATTCACTGCACTTGAAATAGTATAACTCCAACCAGGTGTTATGGTAGAACTTTGCATAGTTAATTTCATTAAACTTGAGAAATAACTAACATCACTTGTAGGAAATTGTCTTTCCCATGTAGTTTTAGTGACTTTTGAACCTGGTTGCATTTGCATTGGTGCATAACGAGTAATACCTGTTTGTTCAGTGTAAGGTAATTTGAATGAAGCTGAAAGAGCAGTACCTGATAACACGGATTGAGTACCAGTACTAAACATAGTTTGAGCTGGTGGTGGTAATAAATCATTTTCTCCATTTGGTTTGATTGTACCACTCATCCCTTTCAAAATGAATCTGTTTGAATAATGGATTGTGTAACCTTTAGTACCAGCTTCTGCATAGATTTGGATGTAGTAGTAACCATCAGCACCAACTGTTTCTGGAATAGCTAATGTATAGGTATAACCTTTAATATCAGAAGCTTCCACCGTAGCTAATTTTTTCAAACCATTGATTTTGCTGTTTGGACCTGTACAAATAGTGAACACGTATTTAGTGACTTGTGTCAACAATGGCACGGTATTGGATTCAATCCAATCGACTTCAACTTGTGCAAACCCACCAGAAACATCGAATGTTTGGGAAACTAAAGGTTTTGAAATCGACACATCTGCTGAAATTTGGCATAGAAAAAAGAATGTCAGGACTATGTAGCTCAGTAGTTTCATCTTCTCTGTGTCTGTTGAGCTGTGTCTGCTTTGTAGTGAAGTGTCTGAGTCTTAAGCTGATTTGGCTGTGTTTTGTTTGGATATTTCAGATCTGAAATTTTTTTGATTTTTTTTATTTGGAATTAAAAAAAAAAAAATTGCCACCGTTGAACCTCCTCGACTGTAACAACAACAACAACAACAACAACTGTTTGAAGTTGAAGATTAATGGACTAAAAAACGAAGATGCGTAAAACAGGGAACTTTCGATGGAAGAGTAATTTTTTTTCTAACATGTCGTCAAGCATTAAAAACTAACTTTTTTTTTAAGCTACAGATTCAAAAAAACAGTTTCATCGATTGAGTCGTGAAAAGTCACATCTATTTAATTGGTGATTATATCTCGAAAGAGCTTTTAAAACTAGTCTACACTGTGAACTGATGAACATTTGGACCATTTTTTTGTTTCCAACGTTATTTGGGTTCTTTGAAATAAAAATGTTCTCAGTTGGACATTTAAAAGATATGCTAGAAGTTGGATCTGTGTGCTCATTCCAGCTTGATCAATTCTCTGTTTTCACTTTTTGGTGATCAAGTCAATTATATTTAAAGAACTAGATTTTTTCAATTCATCCTCTTCAAATATGAAATTAATACATTGTTTAAATTTCAAATCATATCCAAATGGATTAATATAATCAAATGCAGTGACTATTGCATTCATATTTTCTTCAATTGATTTATTTTCGCCCGGTGTTATAATAGTTTTTGTTTCAAGGAATGGTATAGGAAGAATTTTAGAATTGCGTTTCAAATTTTTCAATTCTTTATACTTTACATCATTAAGCTCAGTTCTCAATGAAACATGTTTTGAACCATTTATTAAACCAGATGATTTGATTGGAATTGTTAATTGATGTTCTTTAATTTCATTTTCATTCAATTTAATAGGGTTTTCGAAAAAAGTTGAATCATTTTTCTGCTTGTTTTGATCATTTGCCTGCTCATAACTTGGTGGTTTGTCACTTAATACTCGAACTATTTGTTCAATTAATGGAAAACTACTATCGTCATTAACCATAACTGAAGTGATAGTATATATGAGATATTTGTTTTCAAAATGTTTTTTTTTCTCAATTTTTTTAATAATTTTTAAGATAGTGATTGTTTTAATACTATAATCATGATTTTGATATTTGATCGATTGTTTTGCATAATATTGCTTGATTTTAGTTGTCAAATCAATGTTTTTCTTATCATAAGAAGAAAACCCAGTTAATTTATATTTTTCAATTGAATAATGTGATCTAATAATAATACTTCTACCAGAACACCAATATTTTGCACTTTTTGGTTGATATATTTTCACATCATCATTACAACAAATTATTTGATATTTCAAATCAATTGGAAGTGTTTCATTTGTGTTATTAGTGAACAATTCAGTAAAAAAGTTCATGTTAAAAGTAGAGTTGAGTTTGGTTTGTGGAAGGACAGTTATACGATTTTAAACTGAAAAAAAGTTTGGATAGAATCAAAAAAGGAAGAAGTTTGTTTCCATTCTCCAGCATTAATGAGCAGCGCTGAGGCTCTGAGCAACCTATGAAGTTTCAATATTTAACTGTGATTTATATTAGACGCAGTCAGCAACATCCAAAAATATCATTTAGTTAACTACATTCCACACAAAACACATTTGCAGTTGTAATGTAAACCCAAAAAGTAGTATACCGATTGACAACTCTACATGACTGAATTAAAACACGCAAATATTGTTATTAAATAAACTAAACAAAACTAATTATAAGGAAACATCAAAAATTTAAAGTTAAA
>JAJMDW010000202.1:0-81380 GCA_030573755.1 Starmera amethionina
TTATTATTATTATTATTATTATTATTATTATTATTATTATTATTATTATTATTATTATTATTATTATTATTATTATTATTATTATTATCATTATTTTTATTATTACATTGTCAATCTTCAAACTAATTGTTCTCGTTATTAGTTCTAACTTTTTCAATATGATCTAAAACACTATCATAAAGTTCACTATTCTCGCTTCCAGTATCACTTCCTGCATCACTAGCAATTGATTCTTCATCTGATTCTTCTCCTTCTCTTAAAATCAATTTTCTATCTCCAACATTTTTATCTGTATTTGATTTTGCTTCAATCTCTGAATTTGTCAAAACATAAGGATCTGAACTCAAATGTTTTGAATCTTTATTATAAAGTTTTGTTAATGATATTCCTTTTTCTTTAATTGAATCCAAAACATCAGCAACATTATTCAAATCATTGGCATTCAATAAAATTTCTCTAAATTTATCACCACTTAAATTCTCAATTGCATGAACATCACCTTTTGATAAAGTTCCTGGTAATTCAGATTTCTTAATTTTAGCAGAAAGTTTTAATGCTGATGCTTCTTCTTGAAGATGTTTATCATCAACTTCTCTTGATATTGGATTATAACTTCCTTCCAAACTTTGTAAATCATCATGTTCATCTGAATCAGTACCTTTTTGATTAGAAACTCCAAATGGTAAAAGTTCACTGTGACCTTGTTCATCAACATAAGTTGACGTCATTCTACTTGATGGTGCTCTAGACATTATCAATGATACTGGAACACATCTATCGGTTTCAACGTTATCCAACAGATGTAAATTATGCAATGCAGGTTTTTTATCCAACAAAGCTAAACCTTTTTCAATTGAAGAGTCAATGAAACAAAATCTGATCAAAGTTTCTTTACCTTCAGTGCTTAATCTACCTTGTAATCTCAGTTCAAATAATGAGTCAATGGTTTCACGAATTCTTGCTCTTAATTTTAGTGCTTTATTTAAAAATCTCTTTAAAGTTTCTGGATCTAAATTATCATCAGTTGATAGTAACAAATTAGATAGTTCTTGTTGTAATCCATTGAGATCAGGCCCACTTTTATTAGTGGCTTTATCACCATAAACTTGTTGTTGCATATTACGAACAATATATAACCCGATAGTTTCTCTGAATTTTGGTGAAACTTCCTCATAATTCATATCTAAAGTTAATACAGATTTGGATAATTTCAAAGCTGAAGTCAATGCTGTTGCTGAAACAGTATCAATTGTGTTTCCAATTAATGAAATATAGGATAATGATTTACAAAATGGAATGATTTCTGCAAATGCAACAATTTCATCTGGTTTCAAACCATTATAATCTAAATGAAATCTTGAAAGTTTTGGAAATAATGGTAAATATTGAGTAATTGATTGCATCAGTTTAGGAAATAATTTCTTATTATTTGAAAGATCCAAATATAACAAGTTTTTGAAGCTTGATAAAGATTTCAATAAATCATCAATTTCTCCATTTGTATTTCTTAAATTTGTTGAATTTAATGATAAAAATTTCAAAACAGACTCATTATATTTCCCATTCTTAACTCCATCAATAAACGGTTGTAATTTACCATCCAAATCATTATAACCAAGATCTAAACCAATGATTTTTTTCAAATTTAAAGATTTTGCTAAAGCCTCACAATTATTTCGAGTTAAACCATTATAAGCCAATCCTAATCTTTGAGTTTTCAATGAAATACCCATTTCAAGCAAATCTTTAAATTCACGTTCAGAAATATGACAACCATTCAAGACTAATTCATCTATACCATTTTTGGAAACGATTGCTGCGTTTAGTAAGTTCCAATTCATATCAGATCTATTATTAAC
The DNA here is from genome assembly GCA_030573755.1 of Starmera amethionina. Lineage (NCBI taxonomy): Eukaryota > Fungi > Ascomycota > Saccharomycetes > Phaffomycetales > Phaffomycetaceae > Starmera > Starmera amethionina. Next base: position 1,860 of record JAJMDW010000202.1, read on the forward strand.
ATTACATTCCATTCTAACAACATTTGAAACTGTTTTAGAAGGTTTTTGAACATTTATTGTAATAGAAGGACATTGAGTTAAATCCAATCTTGTAACTGATTTTGATTTTGTTAAGAACCAACATAATAATTTCCAACCATATTCATTAATTGGTGTGTTTCTCAAAGTTAATTTTTCCAGTTCTGGTTTATGTGCCAATGAACTTAAAATGATCCTAAACATATCTTCTGATAATGCAACACCATCTAAAGAGACACAAAGAATTGGAGCAATTGAAACAAAGTCACTAAAAGTTAAGACTTCAACCAGCGATGGTTTTGGGTTTCTTAATTGTAATAATGGGATTGCATCAGTGGTACCAGGTTTAATTTGTTTTAAAGTTGCTGGAATTGGTAAAATTTCACGTAAATGACAACATCTTGTGTACAGAACATCTAAAGGAACTTTAACATTTTTTGGAGGAAACACATCAGATTGTGATTCTTGAGCAAGATTTCTCAATGATACAGAAGATTTATTTGAACGAACCATCGGTTTTTCAATGTTAATTTTTGAAGCTGAACAATCAACTGAAACTTCTTCCTCGTTGTTAGTGCTAGTTCTTTTAAGTTCATTTGGGGCTTCTTTGGCTCTAGCTTCTGCTGCTGCCGCTGCTGCTGCTGCACCAATAGAATGTTTCTGAGCTGATTTTCCGGGTTCATCTTCAGCATCATCTTTCTTATCATCAGCGGTACAAGAAGCTTGATTTTGCAGTCTATTTTGACCTTCATCTGCTGGCAAAGCAGAATTAACTTCATCTGGATTGGCAATAACTTTCAAATGACCAGACCCACCAACAACTAAACCACCACCTGTATTGGCTAAGATTTGTTTTTTTTCAGCAGGAGTTAATTTATGAATAACAATGGAGCCATCTTTGAAAACTTCAACTTCACCTTTTCTTGGGGTTCTTGAAGGAATTTGTTGAGGTGGATCATTGAAAAAAACTGGGATATCAAATGCAACTCTTTTTAAACGTGGTAACCCATCTAGACCTGGAATTATAACTGGTTGTTTACCATTTGATTGTTCTGTTGTTGATTCAGTCAGAGTATTCAAACTTGACGCTAATGAGTCAGACCTACTAGCTGGAGAAGCTGTTGTTTCTGTACTTGTAGAATTCCCATGACGACGGAAAAATCCTATTTTGGAAGAGGAACCTTGTGGTGTTGAAGATGAGTTCAAGGGATGTTCAAAGCTTGGAGTTTTGATAAGACATGACGGTTGTGGAGCAATATCTGGATGAGGTGGAATTGGTCTACCTAAAACATCCAAAGAAACTGATTTTTTGCTAGGTTTTGAACTAATAGATGAAGCTCTTGATAATAATGATTTTGGACGTTCTTCAATATCTTTATGTAATTTTTCCAAACCTTGAGCTTTATAATAACGTAAAAATTCTTCTAATTTTGGATCAATATCACCAATTGCACCTGAACTTGAAACATTATATGATCTTGTTTTCGAAATCACTCTTTGATTATGATGTTCAGGTTCAGGTTGAGGGTTTTCATAACTATGTGTGGTTCTATCTGTGATACTATGTTTTGGTTTGGTGTGTGAATTGGATGAAGTATCACTGGATTTGGATTTGGATTTGAATAATGATTTGAAAAATCCTGATTTCTTCTTTGGTTCAGCTTCAGATAACGATTTAGACCTTTGAAGGACATGACTGTTGTCATTGATACTTGCAGAGTTGGATATGACTGGTTTGATGTTGGTTGTCTGCAACACGGGTTTCAGTGGTTTTACATGAGATAAGGATTGTTTCTCTTGATTATGGTTCAACGAACTTGCGACTGGAGGTTTATGCGGCAATGTACTGGTCTCATCAGCCTCCAGTATTGGAGTCTCTTCTGGAAGCTTCCCTTTGACAAAGAAGTCGATTTCAACATTGGAAAACCCACTCTGGGAGTCTCTTCTCTTAGACATGATAATAATCGGTGTGGGCTAAAATGGAATATGCGGGAGTTGTACCTTGGTATATAAAATATGCTATGCACAATTGAGAAGTTTTTCCAGCTTGCAATGTGTGTTTTTGTGTGTCTCTGTGTGCTTTCTGAGCAGCTGCTGTGTCGTTCAATTCGGCTGGTTTTTTAGGGTGAACATAAATGAACAACATTCAACTCAAAAGCAAGACTTTCTTGCAAAAAAATGAAAATGAACTGAGAATTGCAGCCATTTTTGAAATTACGTAATCGCTGTACAGTTACTAGACCGTGGTTCTACAAGTTGAAGAGTTGAAGTTTTGAAGACGTTGTACTGTGTATAATGAGACCCACTCACTTCTTAATTAGCATGCCCTTCACACGTCTTCGCAGCTTCAATTCCATTTTTATACGGTCTAAATCCACAAATTTGTCCCAGTTGATATCTTTATTGAACTTCTTGTTGATGGCCTTGCCGTAGGCCTCCAGCTTAGCCTCTGGTGCATTATGTAGTTTGATACTCAGATCAACCAACTCGTGGATCTCTTGGTTTGTGTATAATTTCTGTGGGTAGTGGAGTAGTAGGTGCAACACTTCACCGTTATCCTCGCATTCAATCAACTGGATTTTAATTTTGATCAAGCACAAGATTATAACAAATGGGAACAATTTAGTCAAATCATAATCATAACACATCAACACGTCGATCAATCTGACGGTGTTTTCCATCCCTAATTCACGCAACAACAACAATCGTACCCATCGAATTAACCAAACTTGACTTTCGATTCTATGTGTTTTAATTAATAAATCATATAAACTACCATCAATTAATTTCAATCTTCTGTTAAAATTACTCGTGCACCAATCAATCAAGTTGTCCTCATTATAAAAAGAAGGAACAACACTTAGCATTAAGCTAGTGAAGATATTGAACGTTGTAAGTTTAATGCCTTCCAATAGATTATCTTTATAAAGTTGTAAATAAATTAATCCACAAATTTCATGATATCCTTGTTTATATGGAGTGAACTTATTATAATTGTATAATATTTGAATGATCTCCTTCTTCACATGCTCTTTTTCAAAAATTGGATCAATCATCAATCTATCAACATCCATTTTGATAACATCTAATGCTTTAATATTTGTACCATTAGATTCACTGATTAATGATTGAGTACTCAAATCCATTTCATCTGTTTCAATGGGTATTGGACCTAATTCACTTTCTGTAAAATTTATTTTATAACTGTTCAAACAAATAGTTCTCCAAAGAAACCCACGTACAAAATCTGGTGATTCATCATTATATTCATTTTTGAGCACTGCTAACTTGAGAGCTTTTAATGAGGAATATTTAAGTTGTGTATTTCTGTGATGTTAGTTTTATTTCCAATCTCAATATTCAATAGTTGTTGAGACTTACTTTATTTTGGAAGACATTACTGTTCAACAGACTTCTTCAATCATTCCCAGTTCCAACTTGGGAAATGAATTGCAATTTGCACCGGCTTTGAAATTTAGAATTTGAAGATTAATTGAAAGTTCAAAGAAAGTTTGGATGATATTTTTTCTTTCGTGGCAACTTCCCAAAAGGAGTTTGCAGAAATGTACAAAATGGGTAAGCTTTATAACAAAATTAGCGACAAATTTATAAAATTTGTATAATTTAAAGCGTTTATTCAAAAAATTAATTGTTTATTCGTCGATCTTTGCGTAAGTACTACTAGAACGCCTACAACTTACAAGTTTTTTTTTTTGTACACATTAAATTATCTGCAAAACCATTTTTCTTAAAAGCAGAATTTCTTAAAATTGGTATGAATATTTTCAAAATTATTGTGTCAAAAATCTTCATTAAAATGTAATATATTTGCTCTTGGTTCAGATTAAAATTGTTTCAGTACTAGCCAGCTGTACACTCCAATAAGCATCACACACTACTCTTTTATAAGCACTTGGCGTTACAGAGTAATGATTCAAACGATTCGGTTGCAAAAGTTGATGATAATTTCACAATAGATCTATTTCAATCAGATGAGAATGTTTCATTTGAAATTGAATCAGATTGTAATTTATGAAACATATATAACATTAAATAACTAAAGCCGTCATGATTAAGGATATCAAGAATATTATGGTTCAATTATTCGTAAAATTAATGATGATTTAAAACTTTCGACAAAAAGTGGATCCCAAAAGGTTTTGCAAATGCTGTTTATAAAACAGTTACAGCCAATAAGTTTTTTTACAATAAGAATGAGTAGCTGTATGGATGGAATATATTACCAGCTGGTAGTAAAATTAATCAATTGCAACAAGTTGTTAAATCACCTCTACAATCAATGATTGTCCCGTTTGTGGAAACTTCCTTAATTTGGTAGTTTTATTTAAGTTTTAGCAAAGTTCGAACCGGAATTTTTCAATTCAAAATTCCGGTGAAACTGATAAAAAAAAAAAAATTAAAAATTGTCATCATCAGACAGACCAAAACAAAATAAATTTATTTTTTTGGCTGACCAGTGACTGAAATTATTCTCATTTCACCACACTGTTAAATTAAACGATATTTGAGCTTAAATTTGATAGATTCAAATTATACAACGCCATAAATTACACTACACAATTACAATGGACCCAACAAGAGCGCCGGACTTCCAACCTCCTTCAACTTTAGCTGACTCAAACACCAATTTACCACCATTGGCTGCATCTTCAGAAATTCCTGAAGCTACACCAATTCATCCAATTGTGCTTGCTGACTATGCTATGAAAATAGATGCACCACTATTACCCAAGAGACACCGTCATCATAGCCACTCAAGCCATCATTCAACCATGAGCAATGATTCCCAGGTGAATAATAATAATAACTCAAATAAGGTGAATACAGGTGGAACTACATCCGCTGGATATAATGGATCTAGTAACAACAATCAAACAAATACATCCCATTCCAACAACTCATCCAATGATCTAAACAACAAGGATAAAGAGAATAAAATCCCAAGAATACCTGAAGATATGCAACCATTATCAGGTTCATCGTCATCTGATGATGATGATGATGATGAATTTAATGAAATTAATGAACTAAATGAACAAGTTACGAATGTGAATATTTTAAATGATAATGATTTACAACCACCAAAAATTAAAGATAATCAAACAGCAGATTTAGAAGAAGTTCCTCATGGTATAGTAAGACAAGCCAAATTTTTAGAAAATTATGAATTTCCAACTCATAGATTTATTAAAAAATTTAAAAATCCAAATAAATTACCATTAGTTATAGTTGCATGTGGATCATTTTCTCCAATAACTTATTTACATTTAAGAATGTTTGAAATGGCAATGGATTCAATTAGAGAACAAACTAGATTTGAAGTTGTTGGTGGATATTATAGTCCTGTTAGTGATAACTATAAAAAACAAGGTTTAGCACCAGCTCATCATAGAGTTCGTATGTGTGAATTAGCTTGTGAAAGAACTAGTTCATGGTTGATGGTTGATGCATGGGAATCTTTACAACCAACTTATACAAGAACTGCAAAAGTTTTAGATCATTTTAATGAAGAAATTAATATTAAAAGAGGTGGAGTTACATGTTCAGATGGTACTAAAAGAGGTGTTAAAATTATGTTACTTGCAGGTGGTGATTTAATTGAAAGTATGGGAGAACCTAATGTTTGGGCAGATGAAGATTTACATCATATATTGGGTAGATATGGTTGTTTAATTGTGGAAAGAACAGGAAGTGATGTTAGATCATTTTTATTAAGTCATGATATTATGTATGAACATAGAAGAAATGTGTTGGTGATTAAACAATTGATTTATAATGATATTAGTTCAACAAAAGTAAGGTTGTTTTTAAGAAGAGGAATGTCTGTTCAATATTTGTTACCAAATAGTGTGATTAGATATATTCAAGAACATAACCTTTACATAAATTCTTCAGAACCTGTTAAACAAGTTTTAGATGCCAAAGATTGATTCTGGAATTGATCTAACTAATAGAGATTAAAAATATTACATCATCATCATCATGTTCTTCGTAGTAGTTCTTGTGTACGATTCACAGTATACTCATCAGTGACCGGCTCTTTTCTTTTGGCAGAAACTTAGAAAGGTAACAGTATAATTAAACTTTCGCGATGTGGGCTATAAAACTCAAAATGTATGTGGAGCTGTTGTAAACAAAAACATTAACGTTTCTTCTTCTGTGACTCCAATACAATTAGTGTTTATAACGTCAACCGTTATACAAACTTCTGAAAAACTATTTAAACACCTGGTTTTCTACTAAAACTTCTTCAGATTTTTTTTTTTTAGATTCTTCATAGAAATATCTATCAGACATTCCTTACTTATACTATAACTTTCAAGTTTAACCTATACATTCTTTACAGACTATATTTTATCACACTTATTATCCAACATGCAATTCATTAAATCATTAACCATTGCCGTCTTAGCTGTTGCAGTCTATGCAGCTCCAGTTGCTAAAATCACTACTGAATATGTCACTGTTACGGTCACTGCATCATCAGCGACTGCTACTGCTAGCAATTAAATCAAATTTGATAGCTGAATCCTCTGCATAGCCAGTTGAGCTGGCTCTATTTTGTTTTGTTTATATTTTATATTTTCCATACACTTTAAATGCATTATTTTTATCTATTTGTAGCTTTTACAGTGTTTATTATTTTATATGTCACTGTGAATTTTTTTTTTCTTTTTCTTATCGAGCCAATATTTTCAAAAATTTCAAAAAATTGATTCATAATTAAATTGAAAATTGAATCTTTTTGAACCTGCAAAACTCAAGATGAACAAAGTGACTAAAAACAAAAAACAGCACAAACCAAGATCAAGAAACGGATGTCTTGAATGCAAACGTCGCAGGATCAGTTGTGATGAGATCAAACCATCTTGTTCCAAATGTTTATCGCTGAATAAAAATTGTAAATATGAACTACAGTTGAAATATAAAGAGGATTATGAAAGTGGATCTAAAGCATTTGGCCGTGAAGGAATATGGCATAAGTCAAACAGTAAAAATCAAAGGTTTACCACTAGTGATTTAAATTTATTAGTTAAATCATTCAAATTTCAACCAATTGTTTCTAAAAAAATTTTTTTCATTAATACTGATGAATATGATTTGAAATTCATTGAACGACCTTTAAAACAGTTTCCCTTTTGGCAAAATAACGATGAAATAGATTCTTTGAATGGGAATTATGAAGAAATATTTGGGATATCATTAAATTATTATTTGAATTTCATTATACCAATTTTCAATCCAATAAATAATTTAAAACTTGTTAGATATACCAATTGCAAGTCAGATGATCATGAAACTAATTTTAATAGATTAATGAGGTATTGTTGTTCAAATGCATCATTGATGACTTTGATTATTGCTATTGGTTGTAAATATTTGGTTAAATTGAACAATTGGGAATTTTGGAATAACCAATCAATTTATTTCAAAAATTTAGCAATTCAATTGAATTCACATAATGAAAATGAGAAAATTGATAAGATAAATCAATTATTAATTACATTATTACTATGTATTTATGATATTTCAGATGATTGTAATGATAATTGGTCACAACATTTAATTAATTCTAAAAAATCTTTAGATTTTTTACAATCAATTGAATTAAATTCAATGGAATCAAGTATTGTTAAGTTTGTTGTTGAGTTTTTTGGGTATCAAGAAGCAATGGGTCGTACTGCTTGTAAGAGAATCAGTATATTCAATTCAGAATATTGGAGTTTTGAAAATTGTATTAGTTCATGGATGGGTTGTGATAAAAGATTAGTTGGGTTGATTTCTGATATAACTGATTTGACTTATGAAAGATTGACTCCAACGGTGGATGAGGGGAAATATATTGAATTAAGTGGGTTTATATCGAATAGAATTGAAACTATCAAATTGAAAGGAATCGATGAATTATTTGAACAATATAATAAACTGACCAATGATACTGACAAAAAAGACGATGATTTAGAGGAATTTTGCTTTTTGTTGGGATGTGAATGTAAAAGATTGAGTACGTTGTTATATCATAATTCAGCTATTTTAAATGATGGTCCTATGGAGAACATTAAGATTATCTTAAAACTGTCAAATTATTTGAAGTACTTGATCATTGAGAATAAAAAGTATTGGACTTTCTTGATATGGCCAACTTTTATGCTAGCTAGTCAGATTCCATTGACTCATGACCAGACTGAATCATTAAGAGCGTTGGTGTTGGAAATTTTAAAGACATTGGAAAGTAATACATTGGGAAACGTGAATAAAACAAGAGAGATCATTATGGATATTTGGAAGAAACGAGATTTGAAGCAACGCACTGTGTCTGTTGCTAAAAAATGGTCCAGGTACTTGAAAGTTGCTAATGACTGGGAAACTTTTGTGTCTAACAAGAAGTACAATATCTCGCTGGCCTGAGATATTACCCAAAACGGAAGTCTAGCTCCACCAATCAGCAGCGCGCGAAAGACAGTTCAATAAACAAATCAGAGTATGAGCAATTAAAGCGTAGTATTTAAGCAGTAAGAAGTTTGAACGTAGTACCCTCAACCACACTCTCTCCAAAACACCTCCAATGTCTCCAAAACACCTCCACAACCTCAAAACACGCTCCTCCAACTCGCAACTCGCAACAATATGAGAAAACACAGTCTGGTACGCGCCACACAGCTGGAAAGAACCAATTATATTCAAAAAGATTAATTTTTTTTCTCCTGCAGTTACAGTGCACTTAAAAATTTGTTGAAGAAGAAAAAAAAAAATCGTACAACGAAAAACAGCATTAAAATAATTGGAAGCTGTTAATTTTGTTTTATTTCATTTCGTTCCATTGACTTGAATTCTTCACAACACACACACACACAGCACGATGTTTTCCTTAAGAGCCATGACCAGAATGCCTTTGACCGCCACTGCCTCTGCCGCACGTATGGCTGTCAGACCAAGAGCTTTACCAACTTTATCCAACAACTTGAAATTTGTTAGAAACTACTCTGAACATCACGATGAAGAAACTTTCGAAGAATTCACAGCTAGATTTGAAAAAGAATTCGAACAAGCATACGATTTGTTTGAAGTGCAAAGAGTCTTGAACAATGCTTTCTCCTACGATTTGGTCCCAGCCCCAGTTGTCATTGAAAAAGCTTTAAGAGCTGCCAGAAGAGTCAATGACTACCCAACCGCTGTTAGAGTCTTTGAAGGTTTAAGATACAAAGTCGAAAACGTTGACCAATACAATGCTTATTTAGATGAATTAAAAGATGTTAGAGCTGAATTAGGTATTGAATTAAAAGAAGATTTATTCCCTGAATTAGCAAACACTCCACACCGTAACTAGAAAGATTCATAAAACAATTTATTTTTCATCACAATATTAGGCAACCTTTGCAAAATGGTTGATTTGAAGTGTGATCAGAATCTAAAGAATTGATACAACTTATTACAATAAAAATGAAAAATACAAAAGAAAAAAAAAAACAAAAAAAAGAATCAAAAAAGCGAAAGTTTAAGGGGACGAACACACATTTACAATACAAGTATTTATTGTTTTATTTATTAATTATGATTTCGAGAACGAATTATAATTCACTGATAAAATAAACAGGAAATTATTATTTTTAATCAAATAATTAACTACTGTAGATTTTTTTTGTTTTTTGATTTTTTTTTACATATGTAATTTTTTTTCGTTATTAAATTATTATTTAATCGCTATAATCATTATCTTCATCATCCTCATCGTCTTCTATAAACCCATCATTCAGTTTCTCTCCATCTGAATGCCCATTTTCTCTTTCATCACCAGACCCACTGGCATGATTACCATTGGATTTATCATTAACTTGTTCAATTGCATCAAACCAATCTGTATAAATATCAACTGGTTTACTTAGATTATCAATGTTTGTCTGAAACGATTGCCCACACACTTTACAATATAATGACCCAATGTTGTTCTTCTTGTCCATCGTACATGTTATAGATTTATCATGAGAACAAAATAAACAATTGAATGCTGTGTCTAATTTTTGAACCACTTTTTTAACTGGTTTTCTGCTGGATTTTTTTTTACCCTTTGCAAAGTTAGCAATTATGAATCCCCCCTACAAAGACATATCAAATGATCTAAACTCACCATTTCTGCTAAATTCAAGTCCTTTGCCACGATTTACTAAAAAACATGGTTTTTAATTTCAGATACTCATTTTTTTTTTCCTCTTTCTTAAAAATCAAATTTTTACCCGGTTCAAAAAAATTTAAATTTTTTTTTTTTTTAAGAATTATAATAATTTATTTTACAACTATTAACATATTATTATTAACTTACACAGATATTTTGGAAGATGGCTGTCACTGCTAAATCCACAAAAGCTGCTAAATCAAAAGCTTCAGCTGCCGCTAAACCAGCAACAACTAAAAAAATCACTAAAAAAACATCCACTACAGCTAAAAAACCAGCTTCTAAAGCTAGTGCCAAAAAAACTGCTGAACTAAAAGGTAAAGTTGTAAGTGGGATCATTTCAAATGGTAATGTTGCTTCTTTAGAAGATAGTGAAGGTGAAGATGATGTTGAGGTTTTAGTTGCAAAAGACGTGATTACAAAATCATTAGAAGAATTAACTAAATTTATTGAAAAAGAATCAGAAAAACAAAAAAATTCATTGATTGAAGATGAATCAATTAAAAATATTGAACTTATTTTAAATCAAAAAAATATGTTTAATGATAAAAAATCAACAAAACCAAAATTAATTCCAATTCCAAATAAAAAAATTAATCAAGATTTTAAAATTTGTTTATTTGTTAGAGATGGTTTAATTGATTCTGATAGATTAAATTCAATTGAAAATGATTCTAAATTAAGTCAATACATTGGTGAAATCATTCCAGCACAAGAATTGAAAACTACTTACAAACAATATGAAAAAAGAAGAGAATTATATAGTAAATATGATTTATTTTTATCAGATGATGCATTAATTACTACATTACCAAAATTTTTAGGTAAAGTTTTTTATAGTGGATCAAAATTACCAATTGCCATTAGAATGGAAAAAACTTTTACAAATGCTTCTTTATTGAAAAATATTGAAAAAGTTGGTAAAAGTATTATTTATAATTTACCAAGATCAAAAAGTTTGAATGTTAGATTAGGTTCAATTGATCAAGTTGATTTAGATTTGATTCAATCAGTTTTAAAACATTTTAAAGATTTAAAATTGAGAAATATTTTTATTAAAAGTGAAACTTCACCTGCATTACCATTGTTTGAAACAGAAGCATTTAAAGAAGAAGATATTGTTGGGGAACAACCACAACAAGAATTGGTTAAAGAAGATATTTCTGATGATGTTTTTACAAAAGGTTTATTGGAATTACAATAGTTTCATTAAACTATGTTCTGTTATCATTTAAAGATATTTGTTGGTAGGTTTTTTTAACCCATTAATACTTATAGAAAATCTGTACAATATTGCATGTAGATTTTAAAAACTGTTTTTAGAACCGAAATTTACTTTGTAGTATGTATTCATCGTCTTTGAATCAAGAATGTACAAAATAAAATTTGATGAACATTAATTAAATATCATATCATGATATTTGAAAAAAATTAATTCAAGTATAAGTATTTTAGAATATATTATATTAAATATACAAAGCTCAAAACATGAATCTACATTATGGTGACCAAAATGATACCATTAATATTATGTTCTCAGATTTAAATATCGACAATATTGTTTTTAGGCTTTAATCCTAAAGAGGTTTTCGATTATGTTTAAGATCAATAATATTTGTAGAAGAAATTATATTAATTCCGGTAATATTATATACTTAATCATTAATAATTTGGAAGATCACGAGATCGATCGTATATCATGATTTGAAAATTGTTAAGAAATAATATTTTAATATTTGAAGATCTGCAAAATTCAATGAATATCCTTAACTTTGAAATAATGTATTGTTAAGAAAACTGCATAAACTCGATACGAATATTATGGAAAAATATGCCAGGTTAATCATTCTGAGCATTATTAGCAAGAAAACAGGTTTCGACAATCATGATTCATAATTCACGAATCATGTGCACGCTGCATACTACATAGTATCAACTAAATCGATGCATCTATGTATTGACGATTGACCTACAAAGGTTTAAACTTTAAATTATATTAAGTTTGGTGCACACTGCATAATTCATATAATATAATCGATTCTCAAAATTAATATTACTCGAAGAGTCAACGGTATTGACCGGGTATCTGAATCCTGATAAAACTCAACTTTTAAACGTCTGCTTAAAAAAATTTTGAAATTAAATATATAAGGGAGGCATCAATTATAATGAGCCAAAATATTAATATATTTATGGAATCATTGGGCTGAATATCTATCTAGTATCGCTCTAGCTGTATTCATAATATAAAAAATTAAATTCAACTTCTAATTGATAAAAACGTTTCCGCATATTGAATTGAGCCCAAAGAACAAATATATTTGGCTTATTCTTCACTGTATCAAATTAATTAAGCTTCAATATTGCAAATTGCAACTAACAGTGATGCACTTTTGAATTCTTACAACTTGTAACTTGTAACTTATAAGTTGTAAGTTGTGTACACTGTAACTTGTAATCATAATCCTAGTCTTCAAACTCAAGGAGTTTAATTACCGTCAGTCTTCAGACAGTAGGTACTAGACTCTAAGTCTCGGAGTCTCAGAGAATTGAGCATTGAGAATCGAGATTCGGTTAAACTCGAGTGAAATCTGTCAGGATCTATAGCTTAAAACGGTAAATTTGAATAATGAACAATTAAGTTTTGAGGAAATTAAAAAATAAATTTTTAAGATAACTATCGACATTTCATGATGGATAAACTTGATTAATTGAAATAAAATTAATATATTGCAGTAGACGTCGATATTAATGGAGTTTAAAATTTAAAGTTTTTAAAGTTCAGAGTTCTAATTAGTTTAATGAACTAATAACTTCATTCGAAGGATTATAGTTCCATCAATTACAAAAAAGAGTAATTATAGTAAAGTTCAAACTAGTTAGCATGGTTCAAGCTTGCAATGAAAAGTTGGAAGCTTAAAGAGCACTGAGCAGTGAGCACCATATTGAGCACTGTGAGATCTTGATTCTTTTCTTGGCCTATAGAAACAATTGTTTGAAAACAAGCATTAATAGACGTAGTGGAATATTATCTAAATACATGAGCTAGAGCTCTGGGCACCTTTATTCACATATATTAATAATTGTGACATAAACGTCTTATTTAATTAATGAATTAATGGATTAGAAAAATATTAGAGTTGGGTCGCGACTCGCCACTGGCCAGTATTTCACCAGCACAAAAGTACTGCCGAGGTACTGGCAAGTACTTTGGTATAGACACTACATCTCTCTTAACTTGGAAAATCAGGACTCAGAGTCCAGACTCCAGACTGCTCCAATTCTTTTGGCGGTTCCTCAAAACATAATCAATTACATAATAATTTGAGGGTAATATATATTCCGGGTAATACTGAAGTACTGGTGAAGTACTGGCCAAGTACTGCCCAGTTACTGGTACTGGTGACCCAACTCTAAAAAATATTGAAAGTAGATCAATCTAGATTGAATGCTTATAAATCTGATTAAATATCATGAATTTTGATTCCTAAAGCGGCGTCGAAGCTGACAGTGAACACTGAAAACTCAAGAGTCAACTTAGACTGTGCAGTGTGCACTGTGCAGTGTGGATTCTAATTTCTGAAGCTTCACATCACTATCTAGACGTATCTAGCACCAGATCCAAGTTCCAACTTCCAACCAATACCAGGCCTAATGGGGTATTTTGAGCACCGGAGTGAACTTTGAACTTTAATGAAGCATGTGTAATTGACGTTACTTGTATTATGTAATATGTAATAATGTATTATGCAAGCAGCAAGCCTTTTTCATAATAATGGCGACCAAATCCATCGCTGTTAATTTTATTTTTTAGTTGATTCCTGATTCCAATTTCCATCCCTCCTGATTCATATTAATGAATCGTGATCAGTGATCGATTATTACTCTATTATGTTACTAATTTTGACATTTGGCATAATATTTTTTAGCAAGTAGTATTAATCTTAATCTAAAAAAATGGCCGCCAATATATTTAGTGACCATAAATTGTTAGGTTAGGTCAATATTATATTTTAGTACAATCATATCAAAGATTTTCTCATTGTCGAACTGCAATATAATATATATAATATTATAAGTTGCAAGTACGTTGCAACTAATTGCAAAGCAAAATCAAATTAAAGAATTATATTCTTCATAACTAGGTAAAATTATAACGTGCTGAAGGATTTATGTCAAGGATTTAATGGAGTATTAATATCCTATATATACATGATTGGATTAAATTTCCAATCTTTTGACAACTCAAAAGTCATATTAGGCCCTTATAGGGGTTCAACTGGTTTCAAATTTCAAACAGACTGGTCACTAGTGGGATCAGTCCCCGGTTCCGTTGAGTAGAGAACTAACGGCATCCTATTATTATAGTTATCAAAAATTATACTAGAACTTTACAGTATATGTCAAATTGGATCAGCACGGTACACGTTACACGTAACACTAGTAACTACTAACTACTTGACTGAAAAAATAAGACTAATTATTCCTGATCAATTACGCTATATTAGCATCTGCTTTAGGCACTCCCAGTTTGACGTTCTTTCCAAGACTGTGAAGCTTGATTCTACATTACAATTAATTATCCTTAAACCTATTGATCTCTCATAAAAAAAACTCTTGAATCTTGAGTCTCGATAATGATTTGAATTTTACTATTGTCACCACTCTGTGTCAATACAATAGCAACTCGTATTTATATGATGAATATTGATCGACGGTACTTAACGTGTGCTTTATAGTGTGTGAATATTTCATAATAGCGGTGTCGGGGTTTGTGTCAGAGTCTAAACTTCTCTATTATCTAAAGACTGTGGCTATTGACTTGAGTATTTCTTAGGCTCTGTAACCTGTTTCATTCTAGTAGCTACTAGCTAGTAGTTTTAAGATATATCACAGCAAGCACTGAGCAGTATCAAGATTCAAATGTCAATCCTCAAGTTATAACAGATGAAACCGTGAGTTGGTCTTTAAACAACCGTCTTTTTTTAACAGATGGTGCATCTCAAAATCTTGGACAATAGATTCCGTATGTATCAGTATTCAAACGCATTTTGATGTTGCAACAGAAGTGAATGTCAATTTGAGCATTTCTGACATTGGGGCACCAACACCCTTTTCTGTTCAGTGTCCATTCAGCACTGTTCACTGACCATCTTCTAGATACAACACTTCCAATTCAAACGTAGAGATGGTTCACATCCTAAGCAGTGAGCACTGACTCACTGAGCACCCTGAATCCTGAGCTTAGAGCTATCTTGTTTGCTTTGAGAAGTGCACTACTCAGTACTCAGTACTCACTGCTCGCCTGGCTTAGACTTTTAGACCACTAGTTTTGGGACACGCAGTAGCGACCAGACCCGTAGGCACAATAAAGCTGCCAGTGCGCAGTTGTGCGCTGCTGGTCAACCTGTGCTGCTGGATCTCTGCATCTGTTGCATATGGAATCTGGATCACGATTCACGATTCACTACACTTCAGCTCTGCTTTGAACTTTGAACTTTTAGTGAAGTTTGGCACTTGGTGTCTCTGTTTTGGTATCTAGCTGGTAATATAAATACTATACAGCTGCCACCCCCAGAGCACCAGGCTGTTTGGATACAGTCGTTTACAACTCAGATATTAGCACAATACAGTTCATCTCCTAGACTCAGGACTCAGCACGACTAGCATTAATATTTGCCTCACGATAGATGTACCAGGATAAAAAGCTACAGGAATATAACGAAAGAGAGCAGCGATTCAAGCTCGCTATCCAAGAGGCCAACAACGACAAGAGTGCCTCTTTGAACTCCATTGCTTTGAAATACAATGTAAGCAGAACAACATTAGCAAGAAGAATGCATGGTTTCAAGAACACCAGAAACTCTCATGAGAAACAACAGAAGTTCACCAACGAAGAGGAGCTTGTTATTGTTGGGAGAATTAATGATCTGTTGCAGCAACACCAGCAGCATAGAAACTCACATGGCCATCCTAACCAATCTTCTATCTTAGTGGCTACTGTGCCCATCAAGAGAGACCTTTTGAAGATCTGTGAACAAGTTCTTAGAGAGAAATACGCGCCTGCTTTGGCCAAAACCAACAATGTTGTTACTCCAGAATTAGAGAAGCTGCTAAGGGTTGGGAAGAATTGGATAGATAGATTTCTAGAGAGACACAACGACAAGCTGTTGGTCAATGGACATATTTCTTTGAGTGATTACTATAAAACTGAAAATATGCAAAGGAAGCAGTTGAGATCTGAACATGGCTCCATCAATTCTAATTCATTCTCCTCTTCCAGTGACAACGAACACTCAAGTCTTCCTCCTCCAACCCCTTTAGAACCTTCTTCGTCCTCGCTGTTGAACTCTTCATCTTCTACTGCTACCTCAATCCCATCTTCTGCCAGCTCAATGCATCAACATCACCAGTATAACCATCCACAACAACAACATCTGTACTACCAGCCTCCAAACTCGTCTCTTATACATCCAAGCGAATATCCTTCGTACTACCAAGATCCTAACTCTTTGCAGTATCAACCACAACACCAACCTCAAACACCTTCACTTCAACAACAGTATCAAAAACCTTTGATAATTCCTCAACGTAAGGACCAGATGTACTTCCAAAATGACTATTATTATCAACAACAACAGCAACAACAACAACAGCAACAGCAACAGCAACAACAGCAACAACAACAACAACAGCAGCAGCAGCAACAACAACAGCTACAACAGCCACCGACTTTCCAACAACCACAATCATCACTTCATTCAAACCAAGTAAATCCATCACATCCTTTATCATCAACCGCATTAACACATCCTCAATTAACACAATCAAGCACCCCACTTGGTGGATTACAAGACACTGAATTGATGCAGCAATTTATAACTAATAATAAATTTCAACATAAACAATTAAAAGATAGAATTCTAAATGAATTAGAAAAACCAGTTATCAATGTTGCACTAGTTCAAAGAATGGTTAAATTTGGCTTTGATCAATTTGATTATGTTTATTAGATGTAAATGGAAGTTTTTCATGATGATTGATGATTGATGATTGAATGAGAAGGTTGTTATTTTTTAGATAAAAGATAAATGATTTTAATCTACTGGTATAGATTACAATTAACTTAAATTATAAAGTATCACTATAATACATGTGAAATATAGTTTGTAAATTTTACCTGTATGAACATCCAGTGTTCAATTTTTTTTTTTCCCCCTTTTTTCAACTTAAAAGTCATCAAAAAATGATTTCGGTGGTAAACTTGTTCTAAATTTTTGAATTGCAGATTGAATCAAATGATCATTTATCCCATCAACTGGATTTAGAATAATTGTTGGTGTACCAGCACTGTGGCTCAATATTATTTCATTCATTTCAAAATCTTTTAAAGACTTCTTATCAGTTCCATCAATATTAGAATTTAGTGTTGTGGTATCATTCAATTTTATTAATTGATGTAAGTTTTCTTGATTAAATTCATGGATATCTTCTGTAGTATAACTTTGTAATTTATTTGGTTCTTCTTCTTCTTTAGAGTAGTCGAAATCTGATGGTGGTGAAGCAGGAGGTGAAATCAAAAACATCCGGCTGTTACTTGGTAATTCCAAATAATTTTTCCTCAATTCTGTATTATATGAGCATAAAGAGTAACCTATCTTATACCCTTTACCATTCAGCAGCAGTTCATCGTACAGCTTCTGTGCAACCACTGTTGATTCACATATCAACAAGATTCTTTTGAAAGTTTTCAAAATGATAAACTGCACTACCTCATTCGTTAAAAAATCTATGATCCCGGCCTGCAACTCTTTAATGTATGTTTCATTTTCCAGTTGCTCCTGGGTGAACCCAGTTAAAACCAGCGTGTTGGTGGTGTCTTCCTTGCTTGTAGCACGTCCTGTCTTCATCATTTGTCCCAGCTTCTTGCTCTTGTTCCTCTCAGTTCTATGCAAACAGGTGACACGTCGTCTCTATCAATCTTGTAACTCGTGTCTCTGTGATTATCACAAATTTTTGTTTTTATGTATGTAGCAGAAAAAAACAATTTTTTTTTCCCAGTCAGTTGATGGTGTTGGAAAGAAATTTGGCGTACATATAAAAAACTCAACAACCGCAATTTCTCCTTTAAATTCCAAGTTCTACAAGTTACAACAACTAATAGTCTACAACAGAGCACAATGGTCAAATTAGTCTTGCTACGTCACGGTCAATCCGAATGGAACGAAAAAAACTTGTTCACCGGTTGGGTTGATGTCAAATTATCTGCTAAAGGTATTGAAGAAGCTACTAGAGCTGGTGAATTGTTGAAAGAAAGTGGTATCAAACCAGACATCTTATTCACCTCCAAATTGACCAGAGCCATTCAAACAGCAAACATCGCTTTAGGTGAGGCTGGTTTCAGTTACATTGATGTCGTTAGATCATGGAGATTAAATGAACGTCATTATGGTGCTTTACAAGGTAAAGATAAAGCTGAAACTTTGGAAAAATACGGTCCTGAACAATTCAAAACTTGGAGACGTTCTTTTGATATCCCACCACCAGAAATTGAAGATGATTCCAAATTTTCTCAAGCTAATGATGAACGTTATGCCGATGTTGATCCTGCTGTTTTACCAAAAACTGAATCTTTGAAATTGGTCATTGACAGAATGTTACCTTTCTATCAAGATTACATTGCAAAAGAATTGTTACAAGGTAAAACTGTTCTCATTGCTGCCCATGGTAACTCTTTAAGAGCTTTGGTTAAACATTTGGATGGAATTTCTGATGCTAATATTGCTGATTTGAACATTCCAACTGGTATCCCATTAGTTTACGAATTGGATGCTCAATTGAAACCAACTAAAGCTGCTTACTACTTGGATCCAGAAGCTGCTGCTGCTGGTGCTGCTGCCGTTGCCAACCAAGGTAAAAAATAAACAGACTGTTGATATTTTATAATTCAGATCAATTGATTTTGATCAAAAGATATATGCATAAATATCTTGTATATGAAATCATGATTTGTCAACTACTGATATTGACTTATAATAAGTGTGGTAATGCTATTATCTAGCTGACGTAACAGCTAAATATTAAAATCAAATAACGTAAATTTGCAGCTTATTAATTATGTTATATGCTTTTTATCGAGTAGTGTTCGAAATTCTCGAGATGTTTGGTCGAGTCTGGACAATATTAAACTTTTCAATATTTTTAATTATATTAAAAGGTTCATCATATTACTAGTATCTTGTTTTGACTCTTGAATCTTGATGTTTTAATGATCATAATATTCAACGTCATTATATTATGCACGACTTGAAAAAAGTCCACTTAGAACCATCAGTGTGCTCCAAACACCTTTAAGCTTTGATCTGAAATCTGTGGAAAAATATTTTGATTGTTTGATGGAAATCAAATGCATAGCCGTTTGTCTGATCTCTGCCAACAGATATACGTCAGTGGAAAACCTTTATTACGATTCACTGGTGACTGGAATTAAAGCTTTCATTATTCATTATATTTTACTAGAGTCTAGCAGCTGTAGTTATAACTAGTACTGCAACTACAGTTTGGCCCGTAGGGCCGATCGAACGTTATAGTTACTATATTATTATACTTGGGTCAACATATATCTAATAATATCTAGATACAATAATATTTAGACGTGGTTATAATATAAATATATTATTATTTATCTGGGAATTTCATGTTAAGCTTAATGTCGACTTGTTCCTGAAAATAGATGTAGCTGCTGTAGGTTACTCAAGTTAATTAAACTTAATGTATGGGTAAGAAATATTATAATGGGAACACTGGATAACGTCTTGTGGTAACTGTAGCTTAATAAACATTCAAACCTAGTTTCTCAAAGGAAACTGGTTAAAAGGAATTAGTACACACAAATATAATATAGTTGGTAGAATGAAAACAGCTAGTTAGTACACTTAGCAATATTTCACTATTAAACAGAATATTTAATAACTAATTATCATGTTGAACACACCAATATAACAGAATTCTAATTGAATATAATCAATATATAATGTCGAGTACGCATTATAATAACTGGACGTACTGAATATTTACATTAACACTGAAATTATACTCATTAATATAGGCATCTGTAGATTAAACACTTTAATCACCACTAGTACGTCTTTAATAACGTCTTTAATCAACTAGTTATAAGTCGTCTCAAATTTCAAATATTATATATAATATGTCGCATTTGAATAAATGCAGGTACATATTAATACACTTTAACTATATGTAATTATATAATAAAATTCTTTTCATGATCATTAGTACCATACAATTAATAATATTTACTATATTTGAGGATTTCCGCTATATAATATATAATATTATTAATGATTTAATCAATATTAATAATTAAATTTGAAACTAGACAATATTATTATTTATTACTATTAAATTATCTTAATTATATATATTCAATTTATAAAAGAAACTTTAAATTAACCAGCTTCTCTCGACCTAATTAATGAGAAATAAAAGACTAGTCTTCTTCAAAATACTTTTTACAATATATATTGTAATATGAAATATACTAGGCCGAAAATAAATCAATATATTAATTAGATTTCAATTCTGGCATTTCAGTACTCATGAGTCATGGGGCACTTGTCTGTAAATACATTGCTCTAATTGATTGATTTTACTAGCTTGACTCTTGACCCAAATTGGTTAAATTTTTCATCAAATAGAAAACCACCGTTCATCAAAAGTTGTTGCTCTAGAGTCTATTATATCCGGAAAAAAAGAAAAGAGGAATCTCAAAATGTTCAGTGTCTCGGTGTAGTATGTAGACAGTAGTACTATACTAACCTGCAATTATACCCTAGATATTCCTTGTGATTGGTGGTATATAACTGCTGCTGCTGCAAGACGAGTTTCAAAAAAGTTTAACTATATTATATGTTACAGATATCTTTTTTACTTTACTATATAATATGTTGGAATGTTTACAACTTGCAATTAGTTGCAGCCGGTATGTATTGAACTTATAATAAATGAGCAGTACTGGAACCTAAGAAATTGTTTTAAGTTTAAACAAAGTGCGCCTTATCAAGAGAAAAGCTTTTTTGCAAGTTGCAAATAATTTGAATCATAGTCAAAACATGAGGATCAATTATAAATTGCGAGTTTTAATTTTCTACAAATTGATCGAATTGAATATACTTATAGTTTCATATATTAATATATTAATATATTAAAATTCTCAATACCTCGAATTTTTTTGAGTGCACTAAGCATTGAGTACTGTACAAACATTTTTGAAAGTAGAAATTTTGAAAAGTGGAACAATATCAAGATTTTACTGTAGCATTATAAAACAAAAGCATAGAGCCTCTTATAATGATCACTTCCAAGTACTTCGACCAAAGTACTGCTTATTATAGATTCCTAGTTGATAGTTTCAAGTTATTATCTCAAAGTTTTTTAAACTTCAAAGATATGGATAACTTGAAATATCTATGACGATTACACTAGTGACTACCGAAGCCAGATTCTAAAAGTAATATGTTCTGCTAAGGGTAATTACATATGTTTAGGTGACACCGTAACCTGACAAATAACCTATAAGTTATAACTTATATTATAATTAATTAGAATTTACTGTTCAGTGTTCACTGTCTGTTCAGTCATTAAATCAAGGATCAACCTCTTGGAGAAATAATTAACTGCACCTACATATGCACAACGGTCAACTAGTTTATTTTGAGATTTCAACATAGAACGTCAATAAGATCAACGCTTGATTAATGGATCATTACTATTTTATCTGCAGGCTAATTTTAAATCCCATGTCAATCTTTCGTGTATGTTCAGAATTCAAAACATCTCGAAACTACAGTTCCCAGGTCTAGTACCAAATTTAAACTTGAGCTTTTTGAAGGCCTGTAACATCGATTATCGAAGAATCAAGATCTAATGATAAAAACATATATGTATTATGTACATTGAACGTACTGTTCCCTGTTAGCAATGAAATTGAATCAATTCTTTGCAATATTAAATGCCGACAAGTTTTCTGTGACTATCAATTGTTTGTCAATCACAACAAAATCAATTGAGTGAACCAGTTAGAACTAGATTAACCACCAGCAAGAAGTTAAAACTATTAACAACCTATAAATGACCACTAATCAATTGAGCACCACCGGTCCCCGTGCTTTGATACAGTCAATATTGCAAAAGCACGTCAACTCAACATGGAGTTTTGCTCTTGATACATATCCAAACCTGCTGCGACACTAGTGACCATCGATCTCTGACTAAAGACGTATAACTGGATTTACTGAATATTACTAAAGTCAATTTTAATAACTACATCAACCAGATCTGGGTATTAATTAGAATTTTAAAACTCAACAAAATTAATGTAATTTGGACCAAACAGTTCAAAATTCAAATTAAATTAATTATATTTGTGATTTGGCAAAACTCTAGTGTTGTGTACTGCTTGGTATGTTGAATGCTGAGTACTAAGTAGTAGTGACGTAAATTGTGCACTACTCTTACTACATTTAAAAAGCTTGCAGCTGTTACAACTTACAACACCTTGAGCTTTGAAGCATGGTTGTCGATCTATTTAAACATCACCGTTTCGAGTAAGTACTTAGTACTAAGCATTCCTGTTGCTCTTATAATATATATTTCTAAATTCTTGATATTTGTATATTATAATGTGTGCTTTCAACAATTAATCACTAGGCGAATTAAACGATCTGCTATCATCGGGTCAAAAGATCAACTTCCAAACATATTAATATAATATACAAGTTCTCGTAACTATACTAAATTACTGGATTATCTTTTAGTTCTGGTAACTTCAATAGTGGTTGTATTTGCAAGATCTGCTCATGATATTCGTAACGAAAAATGGTGTATTGTTTTGTTTTACCTATTTTATAGAGCCTTTCCCAGAACTAAAATATACTAGACGTCGTAATGTAAATATCTTAGATGTTCGATATGGTAATATCCCAACAATTTATCAGTAACTATTACAGTAACCAGTTGCAAATTGTAATATCGCTCATCGTGTCTCGACTCTTGACATGACATTGAATCAATGATAATAATAAGGTTTGTGTAGTTTTTTTTTTGCTTAATATTATTTAATATTTAATGGAACATATTGTATCATTTGAAGTACACCACTACGTAACTGAAAATTGCAGTTGTCATGATCTGATCAGTACGTAGGTGTGATTTGTTTTTAAAATATTTTTTGTAGTTTCAAAATTCAAATTCTGTTCAGTGTTCAATATTTCTTCTCTGGCTTGTAAGTTGTACCTACTTCATTCTCCCGCAATTTCAGCTAATTTGCAGATATATTATGAATTCAGGTACAAAACATATATAACTTACTAGTCAAACGCTAAAAATCAAAAGTTGAAACCCATATTGACTTTAATGTCAAAATAACATCCGTTCTCAGATTTGAAGATTACATCGAAGCTAGTAGTATTTTCAATTGTACATACATAGAAAAACTTGTTAAATATTTTTCCACCTGTCCACAATTAAGTCTAGTGGGCTGTGGTCCGTGGATACTGGAAGTTGAGAATTGAATTTTGATATGTATTTTCTAAATCACTTCTCAAATTTTTTTTTTTGGGTTTTGAGATTTGGATCAAGTTTTAAACTTGTTGACTTATGGACAACTAGATCTGATAATATTGACTATTAATGCTATCAAAGTCTCAGATTTTAGTATTGTACAATGTACAGTGGTACACTGGTACAGTGGTACACTCTAGGATCTAGACTAGTTTCAACTTATAACACTACAAAACTATATTTGTAAACTCAAATAAGAATGTCTTTTACCAATCTGGATAATTGAAAACTCGACTTGTTAAATTAAATTACTTTTCTTGGAGTTCTTCATTAGGGTTGACTTCTTGCAGAGCAATATTGGGACAACTACCATCTTGTTTTTATGACGTATTTGTCAATTTGAGTTTACAGATAAGTCTCTTTCTCTGGTGCATGAGAATAAAAAATGCAATACTAGTTAGCTTAAAGCTTAATTATATTCACTAAAAATTTATAAAAAGCGTTTAGGTCCACCGTTTTAAGTCAATAATTCGTTTAGCCATAGGACAATATGTCAATAACATTTAATTATATAAAATATCACTGCTTGAAAATTAAGGGTTTCTCCGGCTATAATCTAGTTTTTACTGTTCGTCGTTCGACTCATTAAAAGTCAAAGTTAATTATATTAATATATTTTGAATATTATTAATAACTATAACAATTAATATATTAGCTCAGTATTTCACTTTCAGTACATACTACAATTTATAATTGACGAATTTGATCAAAAGAATTTATTGCGTTATGTACGTATAAGAACAACAATACAATAACTTCAATCTGTTCAATATAGGGCAAAATTCAAATATAAACTACGCCGGTGTGAGTTTTGAATTGTGATGATAGGATGAATATTAATCCATCTCAATTAATTTTGACTATCCAGATTCCAAAAGAATATACAACCTCATGAATTTGAATTTTGGGGCTCTCCGGCATGAAAATATATCGAATGAACGAGAATCTTCATAAAATATTTGAAATGTCTTATTCGAGTAATTTGTAACTGATAAATTTTGGCAGAAGTTCAAAGTGCATAATTAAGGCTGCTTTGCGAAGGAGAAAAATGCCCTCACAAAGCCTATTTAGATAATAGATATCGGTGTCTTTAAACTTTTACGTGATCGGCTTGTTCACATTTCAAAATCCAATGCTCACAAAATATATGACAAATCAAGCGTTCCTACAACAACATGATGTTTAACTCTGGTCAATTGAGTATTTCTAGGGCAGTGACCACTGACTAGATTCAAGATTATAGATATGGTAGACTCTAGACTCTATAGAGTCTAGGAGACTAGAGAATCGAGATCGACAATCTTCAGGAATCAGTGTTGCAGTGTTGCACTTTACAAACTACAATTTAGGACTGGTTATTTTTGATGGTAGTTTTGAAAGTTGACAGTTGAGTCCGCTTCAGCTTGTGAAAAAATCTAGAGCTGGAGCCTGGGAATTTGATCATTGATGTAACTAACATTGCACTAATGTTGAAATTTGAAGGACTGTTTGATTGAACTGATCTATGATGTATTATATCTTGAATGAAAATGGTGCAATTTTGATGTAACATCTCTCTAGTTGTCAATTTAGTGGTCAACTACTTAAGAGCCCGTACAGGCCAGTAGATCCAGATTCCAATTTTCACATCCATGATCCCTCCCATCGCACCTTCATTGACCTAACGCCTGGATCTTGCTTGAGCTTGCAATATACTCGATTGGTATCACTTTCCACTCGAAACTGGAAATTGCCCAAGTTTTGTTTACACAGGTTCTAGTGATGGAAGTTTTTACTACCTAGAAATCAACGTTCAAGCTTCAGTGTGCACTGTGACTGTCAGTGTCTCAGTGTCCAGTGTCCACAGTGCACACTGGCTAGTAGTACTTAGTAGTAAGTACTAGCTACTAGGCTCTAGCTACTGGAGCTAGTCCTGACTCCTGGACCCTGGCCAGTGGCTAGTTGTTTGATCTTCCTCTAATTCTGGTTGTCTGGTAGAATGAAAAAAAAAAATCAATGTCTCTCTGGCAACAAACATTTTTATTTTTCAACCAATTTATTCAAAAATCAAAACAACGCGAAATTTTAGAATTCATCAAAGAACTTGTTGCTCGTTGACAGTATTGTTGTCTTGTTTTCAGTTCAGTGCCACCGCTTGATAAGCTATATTATTTCCTGATAATATTTCAGATACAACTATGAGCCAGCAGAACAAGAACCCGTTTGCAGTGAAAACAAACAGCCAGTCCACCATCAACAACTTCTTCAAACCGCCACTCAAGCCTATCAAGCCAGTGACCCTTAACAGAGCTTCTACATCCCCAAATTTTTTTGATGTGAAACCAAAGCCATCGCTGTTGAAACAAACTGCTTCTTTTAACGATTTGTTTGATGAAGCCAATGATGATATTCAAATTATTTCTTCAACTGAATTTGCTCCAAAAAAATTACTAGAAAACTCATCTTATAATACTACATCAATATCTTCTAAAGATTCTGTTGATTCATTTATGTCCTCTTTAACTTCCATATCTGCTAAAAGCAAACCTTTAAACACAATGAATTTGAATAATTTCAAGCCACCAAAACCAACAAATAAAAGAAAAATGGCACCATGGGACAACTCATCAATCAAGACCAAAAAACTAGTTAATCCAAGACATAAAACAGTTACTAAGCAGTCATCTTTTACAGATCCTGGTTTAACTCAATTATCACCAGAACAACAACATGTTGTTGATATTGTTGTTAAAAAGGGAGAAAGTGTTTTTTTCACTGGTGCTGCCGGAACAGGTAAATCTTTTTTACTTCGTCATTTGATTTCAAGATTGAAGCAAAAACATTCAACTGGTGTTGCAATAACTGCTTCAACTGGGTTAGCTGCTGTAACAATTGGAGGTATAACAATTCATAGATTTGCAGGTTGTGGTTTGGCAACGGATTCTGCCTCTGTATTAGCATCAAGAATCAAGAAAAAACCACAAGTTAGAGATCGTTGGTTAAGTACAAAAGTTTTAATCATTGATGAAATTTCTATGATTGATGCTCAATTTTTTGAAAAACTGGATTATATTGCTAGACATGTTAAAGGTAAAGATGAACCTTTTGGTGGTATTCAATTGGTTATCACCGGAGATTTTTTCCAATTACCTCCTGTTTCTAAAAAAGAACAAGGTACATATGATAAATTTTGCTTTCAAACTTCAGCTTGGAATAAATGTGTTAGACAAACTATTTTATTGAAAAAAGTTTTCAGACAAAAAGATCAGGAATTTATTGATCTTCTTAACGCACTAAGAATTGGTGAAATAAATGATGAAATGAACCAAAAGTTTCTAGAATTATCAAGACCTGTTGATTATAGTCATGATAATATTTTACCAACAGAGTTATTCTCCACTAGGTATGAAGTTGATAGATCAAATAGCTCAAGATTAAACTCAATCAAAAACCCAACAGTTGAATTTATTTCAATTGATAGAATCCCAAATCCTCAAAGAGCTCGTGAATTGGAATCAACAATGGCAGTTAAGACATTATCATTGAAAGAAGATGCTCAAGTGTTGATGTTGAAAAATATTGATGATGATGTGGTTAATGGTTCATTAGGTATAGTCATATGCTTCTTAACTCCAAACTTGCTTACATCGATCCTTACAGAACTGAATGATCCTGGTTTTACACTAAAATCAACTGTTGAAGCTTGCAAAATAATTTCTAAATGTATAGGGCAAATAGAGATTCCTGCACAAGCTTTAAACTATATCAAAAACTCTATTGATACAGAAAAATTGCTGAGACTAGCAAGTAAAGCACAAGTTGAAACTTATGCTGATAGATTACCTTTAGTTAGATTCTCAGTGACAAATAAACAACCAAAATTCATGTTGGTTTCAAGACACGAATTCTACCCAGATTCAGCCTCAGAAGTTGAGAAACAACAAGGACTATTTGTTAGAAATCAACTACCCTTATTACTTTCATGGGCTTTATCAATTCATAAATCACAAGGTCAAACTTTAGAAAGAGTTAAAGTTGATTTAAGAAATGTTTTCGAGGAAGGTCAGGTTTATGTTGCATTATCAAGAGCTGTTTCTAAGGATAGTTTACAAGTTTTAAATTTTGATAGAACAAAGATCAAAGCAAGTAGTGTTGTTAAACAGTTTTATGATAATTTGCACACTATCAATTGAATCTCATTTAATGTTTATTTATTAAATTTGATTTTTTCTTTTGCCATTGAACATTGTGTCATGTGATTTGTACATTAGAATTTTTCTTTAAATCTCGTCATCTTCGTACATGACCTAAAAGTTTGAAGTCAAAAATTTTAATAAAAATAGATCAATCATCAAACGAAAAGTAAACAAGAAAAAAAATGTAAAATTAGAAACCATCTTAAAACTTTCAAAATTTGGGAAAAAAAAAAAAAAAAAAAAAAAAAAGTTGATTGAAAATCAGCCCTTGAAAAACCAATTAACTAGCTTTTAAGTTGCTCCATTGTTGCTTTAGGATTGTTTCATTTATAATTTAATTCATACAAAAGTTTTCTCAACAAAATGACTGAACTGGAACGTCATACATTCAATGTTTTCCATCAAGATTTCACAATTGATAAAAGATTTGAACTAGTTAAAGAGTTAGGACACGGGGCTTATGGAATAGTTTGTTCTGCACGATACAGTGAAACACCAGATGTTACAGTTGCGATTAAGAAAGTAACGAATATTTTCAGCAAAAAGATTCTTTGTAAACGTGCATTACGTGAAATCAAACTATTAAGACATTTTAGAGGACATAAAAACATTACATGCTTATATGATTTAGATATTGTCAATAAACAGAATTTTAATGAGGTTTATCTCTATGAAGAGTTAATGGAATGTGATATGCATCAAATTATTAGATCCGGGCAAGCATTAACAGATGCTCATTATCAAAGTTTTATTTATCAAATACTTTGTGGATTAAAATATATCCATTCAGCAGATGTTTTACATAGAGATTTAAAACCAGGAAATTTACTTGTTAATGCTGATTGTGAATTAAAAATCTGTGATTTTGGTTTAGCAAGAGGTTATTCATCAAATCCAGAGAAAAATGCAGGTTTTTTGACAGAATATGTTGCTACAAGATGGTATAGAGCACCCGAGATAATGTTAAGTTTTCAAAGCTATACTAAAGCTATTGATATTTGGTCAGTTGGATGTATATTAGCAGAATTACTTGGAGGGAAACCAATTTTTAAAGGGAAAGATTATGTTGATCAATTATGTCAAATTTTACAAATTGTTGGTACGCCACCAGAAGAAACATTAACCAGGATAGGATCACAAAGAGCACAAGATTATGTTCGTTCTTTGAAATTCAGTCCTAAAGTTCCTTTTAGTGAATTATACCCAGATGCAAATCCAGATGCTTTGGATTTACTAGATAAAATGTTATGTCTAGATCCGACTAAACGAATCACGGTGGAAGAAGCATTACTACATCCATATTTAAAAGTTTGGCATGATCCACAAGATGAACCAATTTGTAATGAGAAATTTGATTTTGCATCATTTGAAGAGATTGATGATTTAGAAACAATGAAAACAATGATTTTAGACGAAGTTGAAAGTTTTAGAGAATTTGTTAGAAAACCTATTGAAGAACAACAATTGGAATTAAGTAATCCAAATGCTGAAGTTGAAATGCAACAACAATTTCAAGCTGAGGAACAACAACAGCAACAACATTATCAACAAACCGAGAATCCAGGTGTAAGTAGTAATAATAACAATGAATATCAACAAGAGTTACATGATGATGATATCACTATGGTTCAAGAAAGTCCAGTTATACCAATTGGAATACCACAAGATTCATTTATTAATGATTTACCACCAAGACCACAAGAAAACGTTTCAGTTTTTGGAAATGAAGTTATAAATGGATTAGAACAAGAACTAGAATTTGGGTTAGATGGGTATAGGAAATTTTGAAAGTATGGAATTTTTATTTTTTTACAAAATAGATGATACGGATATATCGTATAGTAATTACTTAATCACGATTTTCTTTAAAAATAAATTGTACAAATTGAATAATAAAAGTAAAAAAATAAAAGTAAATGTAAAACCCCCTCCTATGTCAAAATAAAATGATGATGATGGAAAAAAATTGGAAAAAAAGAAGAACGCCTGTTGATTTTTTTCTAAAAAAAAAAAAAAAAAAAGAGGGTTTATTTATCTAAACTCATATCAATATTTTCTAAATCTTTAGTATCATTAGGAATTGGAATAGAAGAGATTGAATTCAATTGATTTGGTTGTTGAGGTTGTTGCTGCTGCTGCTGTTGCTGTTCTTGTTGTTGATGATGTTGCTCAATTTGAAGTTGAGTCTGAGATTGTTGTTGAGCTTGAGCATATTGATTAAAATTAGTATGTTGTAAAATACTTGGGATATTTTGTTCAAAACTATCAGAATCATTTGATTGGCTTGATTTATTATTATTGGATAAATCACTACTTGATAATTTCATTGCTTTTTCTTCTCTTTTCATTTTTCTTGTTTCATTATAAATATCTTCCCTATTGATTAGAATATTTGGGAAATGAGCTTTTAATAATTTTTCGATAACTAAAGGTTTATGACCTTTTAAATATAGTTCTCTAATTTGACGATTAATTTCCGGGTTTCTTCTTCTCAGCATTGGGAAACTTTCATTCAAATTTAATCTATCATGATTATGTTCTGGATTAGAAACTCTAAGAACCCATCTAACAACTTCATCTTTTTCATTTTGTTTACAATTTCCAACCATTTGGAAGGGACAATTGATTTTTCTTGTAGTTAATCTTCTTTTACGATGTTTATCATCAATATTTCTTTTGTTTCTATATTGACCACCTAATTCACAAGTGAAATAAATGGCTTTTTCATTTGAATGTGAAATAACAATACCAAACCCATTTTCTCTTGCATAAGTATGGATATAAGAAACTAAATCTTCTCTTTTCTCAAATTCTCTTCTTGGGGTAGCAGCTTGAAAAGTTGAGGCTGGTTGAGGCTGTTGTTGTTGAGTTTGTTGAGTCAGTTGAGATTGGTCGCTTAAATTGAAAGGGTTTTGAGAAGAAACAGCTTCAGCAGCTACCACTGCAGCAGTGTCTGCTGATAACGCTGCGGTGGCTGCGTTCAACAGTTGGTTCTGTTGATGTTGCTGAAGCTGCTGCTGCTGCTGCTGCTGTTGTTGTTGTTGTTGGTAGAATTGGTTGTTTAAGTAATCATTAGCAGTGCTGTTATTGTTACTGTTACTATTTGTATCAACAGCGTCATGATGAGAATTGGTTGGAGCAATATTGGAGCTGACTGCAGCGTGTAGGGCACTGGCAGCTGACTGGGAGGATTCATCAAGTCTCATTGTGATCAATTGTGTTGTTGTTTTGTTCTGTGCAACGGAATAGCTTATTTATGTGTCTGCGGTGCGTAGCAAGTTTGTCAATCAGCTGTTGATTGTTGATTGTTGTTGTTTTGTTGTACACCACATTTCCTTCTTAATTTATCGAAAATTTAATTTTTGAAAACTTTTTTCACGGGGCAACAAAAACATCACAGCCGGGTGACTTTCTTTTTCCCTTTTTTGCTTTATTTACAAAATTTATGTATGTACATTAAGTTAAGTTACTTAGATTTGTGATAGTTAAAATAGAAGAAGGAACTCATTTGTTTTGCTATTTTGACTGCTCAATGGATGCCTGGAAACAACAGCCAGCAGTCTACAGAAGACTTGCGCCATTGGCTGTAGTCACTTTGCTAGTATGGGGGTCTTTTCTGCTAGTGTCATCTATCAACACTCTTCTGGCCACCACGACCCAGGCACAGCTGTCATCAACGCTCAATCCTAATTACAATCACCATTATAACACAGGGAGAAAGAATTTGTATGACAAATACAATCCGCAGAACAACAATATCATTGGGTTTGATCATATCAGAAATTCAAGTTTTATCCCTAAATTCAAATCCATCCAATGGATAACTGAACCAACTTCCTACCAAGACGATAAAGGTACTTATACAACACATGACAACAACACATACCTGATTAAGTCAATGGAAGATGATTCGTACTCAAAACTTTTGTTCAAAGGGAACTTTTTTATGTATCAAAATACCAATTATACAATTGATTCTTTCAAATCTAGTCCTGATTTGAACTATGCATTGCTCCAAACTAATGCAACTCAACATTGGAGACATTCAAGTTTTAGTCTTTATTGGATCCTTGATATTGAATCTGGAGATTTGATACAATTAAATTCCCAAAAAATATCTATAGCCAAATGGTCACCAACCTCTGATAAAATTGCTTATGTCTTGAACAATAACGTTTACATATATGAACTTTCAACATCAATTACAATCCAAAGCTCGTATGATGGTGGTGAAAATATTTTTAACGGGAAACCTGATTGGGTTTATGAAGAAGAAGTTTTGGAATCTGATACTGCTCTTTGGTGGTCTCCAAATGGTGAATACTTATCTTATTTGAAGTCAAATGACACTTTAGTTCCAGAATTTCCAATTCCTTATTTTATAAAGAAATTCGATTCAAACAAAAACTATGATGATTCTTATCCACATTTACTAAACCTAAAATACCCAAAGGCTGGTTATACCAATCCAACTGTTAATGTGGTTTTATTCAACACCAATAACAATAAAACTAAAACTATTGATTACAATGAAGGTATTATAACTGAAGTTGTTTGGGTGGGTGACGACAATTTGCTTTTAAAAACAACAAATAGAGAAAGTGATTTTTTAAAAGTTGTGTTAATTGATGCAAATTCCTTAAAATTTGAGATCATTAGAGATGAAATTACTGATAGTTGGTTTGAAATTACTCATAATACTTTATTCATTCCCAAAAATATTGCGAATGGTATTGATAATGATGGTTATATTGACACTATCTCAGTTAATGGATTTAATCATTTAGCTTATTATTCACCACCATATAATCCAAAACCGAAAATTCTAACGGAAGGTGAATGGGAAGTTGTGAATTCCCCAGTTGCATTTGATTATAAGAAAAACTTAGTTTATTTCATTTCAACGCAAGATTCTTCAATTGAAAGACATTTATATTCTGTTGATTTATTAAATGTTGATAATTTGAATAGATATACTAATGATGAAGGATGGTACTCAGTATCTTTTTCCTCGGGTGCAAGATATTTATCTTTAAGTTATAGAGGTCCCAATATCCCATATCAAAAGTTAATTGATTTATATTCACAAGATGACAATAAATCTACAAAAATTTTGGAAGATAATAAATTACTAAAATCAGTATTATCGGATTATCAATTACCTGAAATATCATATGGTGAGGTTGATATTGGAACTGCAAAGGTTAATTATCGTCAACTATTACCTCCAAATTTCAATTCTTCATCAAAATATCCAGTTTTATTTTTTGTTTATGGTGGTCCAAATTCTCAATTGGTCACGAAAACTTTTGGATTAAGCTTTCCTGAAGTTGTTGCGTCACAATTGAATGCTATTGTGGTCACAGTTGATGGTCGTGGTACAGGTTTTAAAGGCCGTCAATTCAGAAGTTTAGTTAGAGATAAATTAGGTCATTTTGAAGTTATTGATCAAATTGCTGCTGCAAAATATTGGTCCCAAAAACCATATGTTGATGAACATAATATTGCAATCTTTGGCTGGTCATATGGTGGATACATGACTTTAAAAGCTTTGGAAGCTGATGCAGGTGAAACTTTCAAATATGGAATGTCTGTTGCTCCTGTTACAAATTGGAAATTTTATGATTCAATTTATACTGAACGTTATATGCATACACCACAAAATAACACAGAAGGTTATGAAATTTCTTCAGTTCATGACTTTTATAAATTATCACAAGTTCCAAGATTCTTATTAATGCATGGAACCGGGGACGATAACGTTCATATTCAAAACTCTTTACAATTCTTAGATGATGCAAATTTAGCAGGTTTAGAAAATTATGATTTACATATTTTCCCAGATTCGGACCACTCAATCCGCTTCCATAATGCAAATGTTGTTGTCTACGATAAATTGCTCAGTTGGTTAAGACGTGCTTTCCGTGGTGATTATTTGAAGATTTAGACACTTTTACTTAAAACTCATTAATTTAATGTCTTAATGAAAACCGGAATTGTAGAAAGTTTTTTTTTGAATTCCGACTTGCATTCAGTTTTTTTGTTGAAAATTGAATTTCGAAATTTGCCATCGAAATCTTAAATTTCAAATCTAACAAAACCATCAAGAATTGCGACTTCTGTTCATCTTCAGCAAGCAGTTTGAGTTATCGAATTTTGTTAAATTGCTGGATTGTGCATTATTTCAAACAATTTTTTGATTAAACCACCTCAAAAGAAAAAAAAAAAATGTCACAAGTAAATAAAGATTCACCAGATATTGCCACCATTGGAAAACCAATCAGTAAGAAACAAGAAAAGGATAAAAAGGAAGAAGAGTTATCTGAAGAAGATGAAAAACTTAAATCCGATTTAGACATGCTAGTTGAAAGACTAATTGAGTCTGATGATAAATTATATGATCAATCCTTAAATAAAATGAAAGAATTAATCAGTTCCTCAACTTCTTCAATGACTGCTGTTCCAAAACCTTTAAAATTTTTACATCCTCATTATGAAGCTTTGGTTGCTGCTTTTGAAAAATGGACAGTTGATAATTCTTTAAAATCAAAATTTGCTGATATCTTGTCTGTTTTAAGTATGACCCATTATGAAAATGGTAATTATGATGCTTTAAAATTCAGATTATTATCAAATGTTGAAGATTATGAGACATGGGGTCATGAATATATCCGTCACTTAGCATTAGAAATTGGTGATGCTACTCAAGAAAGTTTTGAAAAAGATGAAGAAGCTAAATTTAATGAAAATGATTTAAAGAAAATTGTTTTAAAAATTGTTCCAGTTTTCTTAAAACATAATCAAGAAGCTGATGCTATTGATTTATTGTTAGAGACTGGTGAAATTAGTGAATTGCCTCAATTTGTCGATAAAGATATTTATAATAGAGTTTGTCTTTATTTAGTTAGTTGTGTCCCTTTATTACCTCCACCTGATGATTTAGAATTTTTAAGAACCGCTTTTTCAATTTATTTGGAACATGGTGAACTGACTCAAGCACTAGCTTTAGCTATCAGAATTGACGATGAAGAACTAATCGGATCTGTTTTCAATGCAACTAATGATTTAACTATTAAAAAACAATTGGCTTTAATTTTATCAAAACAAAACTCTTCATTCAAAAATGAAGAAGTTCAAGAATTAATTTGGAATTCAACTCTATCCTCAAAATATCATTATTTAGCCAAAGAACTAAATTTATTAGATCCAAAAACACCAGAAGATGTTTATAAATCTCATTTAGAAACTGGTTCAACAAAATTAGATTCAGCTAAACAAAATCTTGCATCCAGTTTTGTTAATTCATTTTTGAATTTAGGTTATGGTAATGATAAACTATTAACTGATGATGATAAATGGATATATAAAACTAAAGGTTCTGGTATGTTATCAACAACTGCCACAATTGGTTCAATCCATCAATGGGATTTAGATGGTCTCCAACACTTGGATAAATATTTGTATGCAAGTGAAGATGAAATTAAAGCTGGTGCTTTAGTTGGTATGGGTTTATTAGGTTCAGGTGTTCATGATGAAGTTGAACCTTCATTTTTAATTTTACAAGATTATGTTACAAGTGAAAATAAAACTTTAGCAGTGTCTTCAATTTTAGGTTTAGCTTTATCATTTTCTGGTTCTCAAAATGAAGATCTATTAAACATTTTATTACCTTTAGTTTCTGATTTGGACAAACCAATCGAAGTTAGTGCAATGGCTGCTTTAGCTTTAGGTCATGCTTTTATTGGTACTTGTCATGGTGATATCACTTCAACTATTTTACAAACTTTATTAGAAAGAGATTTCGAACAATTGAAAAGTGATTGGATTAAATTTTTAGCTTTAGGTTTAGGTTTATTATATATGGGTAAAGCTGATCAAGTTGATGATGTTTTAGAAACTATTAGAGCAATTGAACATCCAATTACCAAAAGTTTAGAAGTTTTAACAAGAATATGTGCTTATGCAGGTACTGGTAATGTTTTAGAAATTCAAGGATTGTTTGAAATTTTAACACCAAAAGGTCCAGAAAAAACTGAACAAGAAGATGATATGGAAGCAAAAGAAGAAAAGAAAGAAGATAAAGATGAAATTGAAACAGATGACAAAGATAAAACAGATGATGAAAAAAATGATGATAAAAATGATGATAAAGAAGATGAAGAAGAAGATAAATCTAAAAATGAAACAGACGATTCATTAGTATATGCTGTTTTAGGTATTGCCATGATTGCATTAGGTGAGGATATTGGTAAAGCCATGAGTTTACGTCATTATGGTCATATTTTAGATTATGGTAACGATTATGTTCGTCGTGCAGTTCCATTAGGTATTGGTTTATTATCTACATCAAATCCACAAGTTAATATAATTGAATCACTTTCAAGAATGTCACATGACACTGATATTAATGTTGCAATTAATGCAATTTTTGCAATGGGTTTGATTGGTGCAGGTACAAATAATGCAAGATTGGCTCAACTTTTCAGACAATTGGCAGGATATCATTCAGATGCAAATGCTCTTTTCACTACAAAAATTTCACAAGGTTTGGTTCATCTAGGTAAAGGTACATTAACTTTGAATCCATTTAATACAGAAGGTAAAATTCTATCAAAAGTTACATTAGCATCATTATTAACTATTTCAATTGCATTTTTGGACCCTAAATTTGTTTTTGATAATCATGCTTTATTATTCTTTTTGAACAGTGCAGCAAAACCAAGAATGTTAATTACGGTTGACGAAAATTTAAATGAAATTCCAGTTACTGTTAGAGTTGGTAAAGCTGTTGATGTTGTTGGACAAGCAGGTAAACCAAAAACCATCACTGGTTGGGTTACACAAACCACTCCAGTTTTGTTAGGATATGGTGAAAAGGCTGAATTAGAAGAAAACAGTGAATATGTTGCATTATCGTCATTCTTGGAAGGTACTGTTATCTTAAAGAAAAATCCTGATTATATAGAACCAGAAGTCAAGGCGTAAAATAATGTGATTGAATAGGAATAAGTGGGTGGTGATGATGTTTACCGGTATATTAGTTCAGTTGTAATGCTTTATTGTATTAAAAAAAAATAAAAAACTATTTTATTTTGTAAGTTGTATTTAAATTTAATATTATTATCCATTATGCCAAATAATTTATTCAAAATCTTGAGCTTTTGCAGCCATCAATAAACCAACAATCAATCCAAAAAGACCTAAAACAGATCCAAAAATTTCAATGACCAAAATTTTGACAAATAAAGAAGAGTCTGCTGCATCTGAAACTGCTGCAGTGGAGCCCGTTATACCAACAGCAATACCACAGATCAAATTACTCAACCCCACGGTCAAACCAGCCCAAAACAATGAGTAACCTGTGTATAAATTACTAGCAGAATACATAGTATCTTGATTTGCACTAGTTAATTTAGCAGAAAAGACAATCGCCATAATTAATCCATAAATAGCAACAACCTCACAAAAAATGATACTGATTAAATTTTTAGTAGTGATTCTTGGAGCTTTAACACCAGCACCGATGATTGAAGCACCAGTAATAAAAATCCCCCAAGCAGCACCGACAACACTTAGACCAATGCATGATGCAATACCGAGATTTGCCCATAGGTATGGAGACGATGTTTCTAAGAATTGACCAACGTCAAAAGTCTCACCTTGACCTGTGAATAAGATATCTATTATTAAAATAGAAGTTAGTACAACGTGATGATTTCAAGTTAAAAGATGGTTTAAAGTAGCTCACATAAGCCATAAACTAAGGCAACAATTAAAACCAGGTAATTGAACACTTTCTTGGCTGAAGGTAGCACAATTCCAAATCCGTCACTTGTGCTGCTGCTCATTTTTTTAGCTGATAATCCAAAATGATTCAATTGTTAATTTTCCTACAATTTTCAAATTTGATTTTCATGGTTTTTGTTATGTACTGAAAATTGTAACTTGAATTTTTAAGGAGAGGCAAAAAAAAAAAAAAAAAGAAAAACTTCCGTCTTGAGATATTTTCCTTTTCAGTATTTTTTATTAATGAAATTACGTTTTAAAGTAGCATAACAGTTGATTTGAGCAGTGGACGTTGACAGTTGTCTATTTGCAGTCTATATAAAGTAGTCTTAGCATGAGCTGTAGGGTTTTTTTTTTTTTTTTTTTCTAATTTCAAATCCAGTTAAACTCACAAAATTCACAATTTCTCAACTTGAGCACCTTCATAAGCTAAATCCAATAGTTTCCAGCTACATTTGACCTTCTCTTTAGCAAAAATTTGTATTATCTCATTGGCAATGTCTTCAAAGTTTTTATCAGCCAAAGCTAGAATAGTTGGACCGGCACCTGAAAGACAAATACCTAGTAAACCTGGATTGGTTCTTGGATTCAATGAACTTAACACTTCACTCAAGCCTGGAATCAAGATCTTTCTGTATGGTTGATGAATTTTATCCTGCATGGCTGGGTAGATCAATTCTGGATCTGGAGGAGATCTAGATAATGCTGTTGTTAAAACTGCTATTCTTTGTAAATTGAAAATAACTTGTTTTGTGGAAAAAGCTTCTGGTAAAACCTCACGAGATTTAGCAGTGGATAATTCAAAATCAGGAATGATAGCAATACATTTGATATCCTTACACCAGTCATATTTAATATGACGACCAATATCATTTGGTGGGATTGGTGGAACCAAACCGGTGTCTTCGCCCCCAGAAGGTTCTGGTAGCACTTCACTTAGTGGGATTTCTTTCCTTTTCATATCTGCTTCAGTCAACTCACGAAGGTATGAACCAACAAAGCCACCCATCATGGCAGCACTAATGTTATCTGGGTGACGTTCAATCATTAAACAATAATCTAACATTCTCTCTTTCGAGAAACCTAAGTTTCCAACTTCGTTACCCAACATGACACCAGCAACAACAGCAGCACCTGATGAACCTAAACCTCTACCCAAAGGAATTGGATTCTTAACATGGACTCTTGTACCAATTGGGAATGATCTCATATCGTTACAACGTAAAACATATAACGCAGTTCTGGTGATCAAGTTCTCGTCTGATTTCAATGGGACAGAGTCTGCTCCTTCACTGGATGGGTCATAAGTGATGTAACAGTTATTTGGATCTTGGTTACTTTTCTCAGCGATAGAATTATCAATGGTGACTTCTAGCTCTAAAAACAAGCTGAGACCAATCCCCAAAACGTCGAACCCTGGACCAATGTTGGCTGATGACGCTGGGACTTTGATTTTAAACGAACGGGGCATTTTTCTCTTCGCTCTTGATACTAAAACTGACAACTTTTTTGTTGACTCAATTTTGAAGTTTTGGAAATTTTTGTGAATTTCGGTTTGTACAATTTTTAGGAAAGTCGGATCTTCAATTTTCAACATGAATTTAAAAAATTTGAAATTTAAGCATTTTTTGGAGAATTTGAAAATTGAAGATCTTAAAAAAAGTGTTGGAAACGCTTGGTGTCGCTCGTTTTGTGGGTTTTGCTTGGTGATTTGTGGACTGCTGACAGGTATTTTTTTTATATACACAGAGTTGGAAGTGGTTGATTAGCTTTCAAAACAGCACGAAATCAGGAATTCAGAGAATTTCAATTACAACATTATTAATCTAGCTTTATTGATTGCACCATGCTACGCTTCAGAAACCTTGGTGGACTGAGAAGATACTCTTCCAAAATAACGCATGAAAACACCGCTGTTCTCAGTAATGGGGTCAGAGTGGTTGCTAGTCCTTCTCCCGGTCATTTCAATTCCGTTGGGCTCTTCGTAGATGCTGGTTCAAGATATGAACAAGAGAAAGAAAAAGGTGTTAGTCATTTAGTTGACCGTTTGTCTTTTAAATCAACTAAAAATTTCTCTAATTCCCAAATTCTAGAAACTTTAGAATTATTGGGTGGAAATTTTGCATGTTCATCTTCAAGAGAATCAATGATGTACCATGCTTCTGTTTTCACTGATGAAACTGAGAAAATGTTTCATCTACTTACTGAAACTGTTAGAAATCCTTTGATCACAAACGATGAAGTTTTGGAACAATTGCACACAACAAAATATGAGATTGATGAAATTTGGAGAAAATCAAATTTAATTTTACCTGAATTGTTTCATACTGCTGCTTACGGTGGTAAAACCTTGGGAAGCCCGTTGTTATGTCCTATTGAACAATTAGATGTTTTGAAACGTCAAGATATCTTAAACTACCGTGAAAGATTATACATCCCAGAAGGTATTGTTGCAGGTTTTGTTGGTATTCCAATTGAAACTGCTGTTCAATATGCTGAAAAATATCTTGGAGATATGAAACCAAAAGGTAATAAAGTCATTCCAGAAACTTCTGTCTATACCGGTGGTGAATTATCTATCCCAATGCAGCCATCTTATGGAGTTCAAGAAGAATTAGTCCATTTATACCTTGGTTTTGAAGGTTTATCTTTGGATGACCCTGATATTTATGCTTTATCCGCTTTACAAACATTATTAGGAGGTGGTGGATCTTTCTCTGCTGGTGGTCCAGGTAAAGGTATGTACTCAAGACTTTACACTCAAGTTTTGAACCGTTATTACTATGTTGAAAATTGTACCTCTTTCATAAATGCTTATGCTGATTCAGGTTTGTTTGGTATTTCTGCATCTTCCATCAAAGATGCTGCTCCATTTTTGGCACATATCATTTGTAAACAATTAGCTCAATTGTTCACCAATGGTGATGGTAGATTAGGAGAACGTGAAGTCACAAGAGCTAAAAACCAATTACGTTCTGCTCTTTTAATGAATTTAGAATCAAGATCAATTGAATTAGAAGATATTGGACGTCAAGTTCAACAACGTGGATTTAGAATCCCTGTTGATGAAATGGTTGAAAAAATTGATAGTTTGACTACTGCTGATTTGAAAAGAGTTGCTGAAAGAGTTCTTACAGGTAAAGCTAATAATGTAGGTCAAGGTTCAGGTAAAGTTACTATTGTCATGCAAGGTGATAGAGAGAAATTTGGTGATATTGAAGACGTTGTTAAAAACTATGGTTTAGGTGTTTCAACAGCATAAAAAAAGAATGATATGGAATATTATTAATTAAAGAGGGAAAAAGCTTGTAAATATCATATTGAAATTGTATATTAATTCTTAGTGTTTTTGAGTTATTATATCTTTTATCTCATATAAAAGCATCTTCTTGTGCTATCTTATGTGCCCTTAAACTAAACGAATTGAACCTTTCTTTCCAATCTTCAAGCTCTTTTTCAAGTTCTAGTGAACGCTCTTTCAAGTATTTGTTTTCTCTTTCTGATTTTCTAATTGTTATTTGAGAAGTCGAGTCAAGATTCTTCCATTTGTTAATTGAGTCGAACAGTTCACTTATTTTAAGTTCATATTTATCTTTTTCTTCATTCGCCTTCTTGATGAAATTCGTTTGTTTTTTCAATTCATTACTCATATCTTCAATCCTACGCTCAAGTGTCTTGTTCTTCTTATTCATTTCCAATGATTTAGATATTTCTTCTGTCAATTGAGCTTTGATCTCTGAAACTCTTTCAGCCCATGGTGCATCATGATCCACTGCAAGTTTTTCATTGGCTTCATCAAGCTCAGCTCTTAATTTCTCATTGAATTTACCAAGACTCTTGTTTTCTTCTAGTATAATCAAGTTTTTCTGTTTTTCATCTTCAATATCAGCATGTAATTGTTGTTCAATTTTTTTAGCGTTGTCATTCATTTTTTGTAAACTGCTGATTTCATCTTGACATTTCTTAATTGAATCTTCTAAAGAACTTTGAATGTTCCTGGAAATTTCACGTTCATTATTAAATTTAGCATATTCTTTGGAAAGGTTTTGAACTTCACCTTCTAATCTTTTCTTATCTTCTTGTAATGAATCTCTCTCTGAAATCAAAGTATCAACAGAATTATTTAAACTTGTAATCTGTGACATTAAAGAGCGCAATTTAACTTCAAGATCTTTTTGTAGAGCATTGGATCTTTCTTGTTTGTGCTCCAGATCTTCAGCTAATTTCTGATAATAACTCTTCTCGCTTGCTAATTTGCTAGTGTCCTTGGTGTATTTGGTGTTTAAATCATCTAATTCAAGTTCTAATGATCCGATGTTTTTACGTAACTCGGTTTCAGTTCTCAGAGACCGCGAAATTTCATCATTAAGCTTCTTGAGGTGATTTTGATGTTGCTCTTTAGTTGAGGATGTAATTAAACGTTCACGGTAATGATTTGCTTCTTCTTGTAACATCGTTATTGCAGAATCTTTCTTAACAAGTTCAGTTTCTCTATCTTCTAATTGGTCTTTCAACTCATTGATTGCAAGTGATAAGTTTCTTAATTTAACTTCACCTTCTTTTATTTCTGATTTCAGTTCAACAATCAAATCTTGAGACTCTTTCAGTTTGTCCTTTGTGTACATTTCAGAATGTTTAGACTCTCTCATTGAGGCATTAGCACTTTCAAGTTTAGCGAAATAATCTTCAGATCTCGATTTATACAGTTCAACACTTTTAGCCAAATCTTGATTCTTCCGTTCCATATCATCTAAGCGTAATTTCGTCATTATTAACTCTTCACGTGCTAACTTGGACGATAAAGAGTTGCTGTCTGCATTTTTCAAGTTTTCAATGATTTGCTTGGATTTACTTAATTCTTCTTCAAGCTTATAAACCTTTTCTTTAGCAACTGACAATTCATTCTTAGTGAATTTCACTGCTTGTGAATCTGGTAAAAATCCAGTATATTCTCTAGATGAAGATGAGCTTATAGTACCAGAGCCGGCGGTTCCTGTTCTACCACCTTGGTTTGATATATCCTTCAATGGAGAACTTTTACCAGGACTAGATCTTGTACTATCTTTTGCAGATGATGACTTTTCTGTTAATTTCCTTTCCAAAAGTCTCACTCTAGCTTCACTAGCTTCATATTTCTGTCTAAAATTATCGCCATCTGAAGAAGTATTTGATGAAGATTGTGAATTTTGAACTTGCTTTTTTATGTCTTCGTTCATTAAAATTGCACGTTTGCTTGTTTTCTTCTCAATATCCAAATCTGTTTTCAATCTATATATTTCATCTTGTAGTTTTAAATTTTGTTGATTTAAACGTTCGTAAGCTTCATCATATTCCAGCGGAGAAAGATTTGATTTCAAACTTTGCTTGATTTTACGCAGTTCAATCTCTAAATTTCTTCTATCAAAAGTTTCAGAGGCTAATCTTGTACGAGTAGTTTCCAGATTTGCAGTTAATCTTTCTTTCTCGATCCTCTCATTGATCAGTAAAGCACTCTTCTCGTTCAATTGAAGTCTAACTTGAGTGTATTCTTTCAACAGTTGGTTTTTTTCTTCTTGAATCTTATCTAAAGCGTTCTCAGGTCTTGAATTTAGAGATTTTGTGCGTAAATTCATAAATGAACTTTGAGCGTTCAAAACACCAGATGCCTTTCTTGATTTTTCTAAATCTTGATTTGCGAGTTTCAGTGTATGTATTTGTTGTTGCAAAGCAGCAGATCTCATTTTCTCTTCTTCCAAATCAGTACTCAGATCTTCAATCTCAGCCTTCAAAGCAGAAATATCCAAAGTATATTTTTGCTTACCACGGTTAAATTCAATCTCATCAGTAATCTTTTGTTGTAGTAGTTCACGGGCCTCATTCGCTTCATGTTCAAGTTGTTTGTATTTAACCTTCAAACCACTCATTTCAGAGTTAACTGTAGAAAGTTCATTATTAATTGTCTTCTGTTCTTTCTTTAGATCATTCTTTTCTTTCTGAATTTTTAAAATTTCTTCGGCTTTTTTACTCAACTGGGTCTTTAGTTGATCCAAGTCAATCTGTTTCTTATTGGCTATTGATTCATATTGTTGGGAAGATTCTTGAGCCGTTTTCATTTTGGAATGTAGATTTTTGTTCTCCTCGACCAACTCTTTCAATTTTTTACCAGCGTTACTAAAGCTTGTAGTAAGTTCATTGACTTTTTCTTCTAAATCTTTTTCTGAATTGGTGATTTTTAGTTCAAGATCTGCAATCAATGCTTCTTTGGATGAAAGTAACTTAGTGAGCATTTTCAATTCATTTTGTATTCTTTTAGTATCATTTTCATAATTCAACTGAGATTCTTTTGCTTGCTTTAATTCAACTTCCAAGGAAATAACTTTATCATTCAACGAACTCTTTTCTTTTTCAAGCACGTTGATTAATTGTTGCCCTTTCTCTAAATTAGATTCATATAACTTCAGTTTCTGGTTCAAGTCTTCTTTGGATTTTTTGAAATCATCACGTTGAAGTTCAAGCTCCTTATTGTTTTCAATAGCTTTTTTCAGTTCTATCTCTAAGTCAGTGGCCTTCTTCTTCGAGTCAAAGATGATTTCTTCTTTAGCTTTTAAAATTTCTCTTTCTTTCTCCAAAATAGAACTTAATTTTTCAAGCTCATCTTCAGTTGCTGAAAATTTAGTTGAAATCTTAGATTTTTCAAGTTCCAATTCTTCTAATTTCTTCTCTAGAGTTTTAACTTTCTCTCCAACTTTTCTTTGTTTATTGACTTGATCTGAAGAAGCAATTAATGATTTGGTTTCAGTATGTAATTTAAACCAAGGATTTTCAATTAATTTGGAGTAGCTTGCAACTGCTTTGTATAGCACTTGAGCAGCTTGCAATTTTTGAATGCCGAGTTTAATTTTACGACGCTTCAACTGACCTTTTGCAAAAGCTTGAAAACTAGTTATTGTTTGTTTTATTTTCAAATCTCTTTTAACTTCAAGATCGTTCAAAACACCAGCTTTGAAAAATAACTTGGTTAGCCCAATCTTAAATAATTCAGTATCAAAATCAATTGATGATAGCATCTTGGAGCAGTTTTCTTTCATATCACTCGAAAACGAGGATTCTTTAGACAGAATT
The DNA here is from genome assembly GCA_030573755.1 of Starmera amethionina. Classification (NCBI taxonomy): domain Eukaryota; kingdom Fungi; phylum Ascomycota; class Saccharomycetes; order Phaffomycetales; family Phaffomycetaceae; genus Starmera; species Starmera amethionina. Next base: position 46,773 of record JAJMDW010000202.1, read on the forward strand.
TTATAACGATCATAAAATTCTTGGAATAATATTCTATTTGGATAGCCGGCTCTAACAATCCTAATACCTTCAAGAACACCATTACATTTTAGTTGATCCAGAACTAACTCTCTGTCAAAAAGTTGAGGTTTTTTCTTGTGGTTTGGGATAATACATCTAACAAAGTGAGGAGTTGTATTGGATAGTTGATTCATTAAATCACTCAATTGTTTTTTGTGTTTTTGAGCAACTGTTCTGAAAGAAGAATTTGTTGGAGATGACTTTGAACTTGGATACAAAGATGCAATAAATTTGTTCGATGAAGACCTTAATACTTCTAAGATATTTTCGCTTAATGGATCACGATTCTTTTCAATCCAATTTTCAGTTGAATATTCAACCTCACCAGCATAATGTTTCAATGTGAATTTGTTAGCAAATCTTGAAGTTTTGAATTTATCAGAAGTTTCATCATCGAAATGATGTTTTAATTTCTCAAAAAATGACTGATCTGAAGATTTTGGAACAATACATTCTTCATCTAAGATAGAAAAAATACCAAAAGATGGTTTCCCTTTCTCAATCAAATTGATTGTTTGTTGTAAATCCTGTCCAAAATCAATAAAGTTCCAATCAATGTTTTCTTTTATGTATTCTTCCTGTTCTAAAACAAACATATGATGATTAAAAAACTGTTGCAGTTTCTCATTGGTATAATTGATACAGAATTGCTCAAATGAGTTTTCTTCAAAAATTTCAAACCCAGCAATATCTAAAACACCAATGAAGTTTCCTGAAAAGTGTGAAGTAGATGAGGAGTCAAGGTTTTCATTTAGTATATCAACTAACAATTTAAAAACTTTTTCATACAAAGATTTAGATAAAGCATACAATGAAAATTTGGCCTTTGTAGCATTATTTGATTTTTTCATGATTTCTCTTCCAGCTTTGACTTTTGGTTTGAGAATAGCTTCAATGAAATCTTTATTAGAAACACCCATTAGCTGACAGAGTTTAGTGATATCTGATTTAAATGTGGCATGGTCTGATGTTTGTGATGTGAATTCAATGTTACCAATATGTAAAATGATTGCCATTATCTTGAAAATCTCCATGTAATCAGTACTTGAAACACCAATGATATCAAATGATTCTAGTAAACGTTTAAATTCAAGCTTATCATCAACTCCAGGTATACTTTCATTACCATCTTGTAAATATTTGTAAGATTGAGCAGATCTGGATAAACCAAAAGATTTCAAATGTTCATCACTCAAGCCTTTCAATAATTGGTAGAAAATATGGTAGGTTCTCTCATTAATTGAGTTGTTCACAACCCTTGATTTTTCTAATAAGTACCAATCAATATGAGCACCACAAATCTTGCCCACGTTATTGAACATGATCTTAATAAATTTACCAAATCTTGAAGAATTGTTATTTTTGACAGTTTGAGCATTACCAAAAGCTTCAAGGATTGGATTTGCCTGAATTATCTGCTGCTCAAAACTTTGTTTGCTGTGATCTGTGGATGTAATAGCAGCAAGATATTGAATAATTCTTTTAGTATTTTCAGTTTTCCCGGCACCACTTTCACCGGTGACTAAAATTGATTGATTCTTTTTCTCCTTAAGCAAATTTCTAAACGTTTCTTCAGTTTCTGCAAAAATATGAGGTTTATTTGAATCTTTTTCAGAAGTGTTAAAAATACGGATTTGATCTTCTCCGTAGATAGGAAGCTCGTTGTAAGGATTAATAGCCACTAAAAACAAACCAGAATAAGTATAAATCAAATCATCTTTATATCTTCTCTCCAAGTTATATAACACCGATGGCTCATTCAAAAAGGTCAATTCAGCCATATCATCCACTTTGTCAAATTTTGCTGGATTCACCTTCTCCACAACCGCAGCATCAACAACTTGATCTGAATTGTCCTCAAAAACGATCTTTAGCTTTTTGTCTTGTAGTTCATCTGCAACATAACCTTTCTTGAAAACCTCCTTCTTGTCTGACACCCACACCCAGTTACGAGCAGTAGACTCCACATCGTGCGGTGTTCTGCTCATCCTATGTGTCTATTCTGCTGCTTAATGGTGTCCTGTCTTGCAAATGTGGTTGTTATGAAATGTAAACAAACAAAATAAACAAAACAAAACAAAACAAAACAAAACAAAACAGAGCAAAATCTTGAGATGTTCGGATGATTTTCTGGCTTTTGAGTTTTAACGCAGCTTTTTGAAGCATTTCTGTTTTGGATGAAAACAGTAGTTTTTGCAAAAAGATTGGAATTTTGTCGTTTTTTTGTCCGCTTTTGTGATAAGGAAATCAAGGTGAACACTGAATTATTTCAAAATTAGTTTCAGAAAAAAAATAAAACTATATCGAGCTGATTTGGTTTTCATTATACATTGCGGGTCTTACAGAGCACTACAAATTTATTCTCAAATTAAAGTGTGAGTTTACAAAAATCCACAGGGAAAGAAATGGACTAAAAATGACATTTTATAAACTTGATGTTCCCTTTGGTTACGATGGGGTTCCATATCGACAGTATTCCGGTATTAATGACGAGAATGTCATGAGTGAGACAATACCCAAAGATCAAAGAAGTCCTCCTGTATCAAGAATTCTTCCTTTTGTCTCTTCTAATGACAATGCCAAAATTTTGCATGATGGAGCAAGCGTCTATTCAAATGTTCAAGGTTTGGAGGTGGATCTGATTTCATACATTGACAAACTCCCTTTTGAAATAAGATTTCAGATTGCAAATAACTTATCCCAATATGATGTTTTGAACTTAATGATGGTGAATAAATCTTTTTTTTACTCTTCTGTGTCAAGATTGTATAATTCAATTGTGATTGACCCGAAATATTCACAATTCAATCTTGCAATATATTCGAAGGACTCCAGACTTTCAGATAAAACACCAACATACATTAAGCTGAGCTATAGCTTGAAACATTTGCTGAAAGTTATTGACGAACCAATACTTCTAACTAAAGATGACACTGAAAATAAGCTGAACCATTGTACTTATGGCTCTTTGATCAATAGTATAAATGTGGTAGAATTACCTGATGGCTTTGGATCTTTGATTGATAGAGCTACTTTTTTCAATTCCAACTCAATCTTGCGAAAGTTGTCTCATCTAAATAGTTTCTATTGGGACTCTAATGATGAACTAGAAATTGATTTTTTGAATAACTTTCCAAATAAAAAGAATATTGCATCTGTTTTTGTATGTCTTGATCTTATAAAAGTCAAGTCAGAAGATGATTTTAAACCATTTAATGGTTTCAAGAATTTGCAAAAACTTTCAATTGAACCATTTCAAAATTCATTGAACTTGTTCCATATTTTCAAAAATCTTTTGAAAGAATTGGATAATGAGCTTAACTTAAATATTTTAAGATTGGCAAAACTTAATTCCCATTTCAATCATATCAAAACACCTTTAATTCGGTTGTATGTGATTACCAATTATAACATTGAACATGATTCAGTTTCTTTGGGTGATTTTGATACAGATACAATTTTCAATTTATTCATCTTGTTCATCAGCTCAAATCAAATGTTGCGAGATTTGAAAGCCTTAAGCTTGGACTCGATTATTGTTCAAACAGTTGATGCTGAAAGGTTGAAATCAATGATAAATCTTTCAAATATTGAGCATTTGGAATTGAAAAATACTTTAGAGTTGCAACTACCAAAGAACATATTTGTCCCTTTGTCTGAACAAGAGCTTTTGAGATGCCTAGATGGTGGGTTTTTAAACAGTTTTGGTAAAGAATTAACTTCTTTAAGAAAACTTTCAATTGATCTCAAAGAAAGTTTAAGGGACACCGTTTCAGTTTTTATTTCGAAATTAGCATATCTAGAAGAATTAGATTTAGTAATAAGATGGAATCCTTCCAAACTTTGCTCTATTTCCTCGTGGAAGCAAATATGCATGTCCTACATGACATCTATTCTAAAGCATTCAGATACATTGAAAAAATTGTCATTGGATAGTAAAGAAGACTCGGTATTTAATGACCTACACAAACCAATTTGCCAGGAGTCGCTTTTAGAGCTAGGCCACTTGAAGAATCTTGTAGCTTTAAGACTCAATGGTTATTCTTTGCACCCTTTTGCTCCAACTTTAGCTTGTTCGTTACCAAAACTAAAGTATTTTGAGATTTTTGGCAGAGGTTCAGGCGGTGCTCCTCACATGGGTCTACAGGTGGTGCATTATGGTGTTCTAGATGAATGGTTGAAAGTTCAACATGTAGCATTGGCAATTTTAGATCAGAATAAGAATGTGAAATTCATAAAAGTTGATAAATGTCTATTTGAAGCCAGTGAGAATAACTCAGTTATACCTAGAAACGGTTTGGAAGGATGGTTCAACTCAAAAGTAAGAGTTGTGTTGGATAGAATGAACTTTTGAGTCATGCTTGAGTAAAAAAAGGGCAATTTTTTTTTTTTTTTAAAGGAGGTTGAAATTAAAAAAGGGTGTACAGTGTACACTATACATGTATTGAAACTACTGGGGTAGTTGTTACTTGGGAGTTAGCAAATTACTGTTGCTCAATCAAATGTTGATTTATGAATATACGAATCTACGGTTATTATGATTTAGTTCAAAAAGTTTAAAATTCAAGAACCTAAATGGTTTCTACAATATCTCTAGTTCAGCAGAAAATAATACCTTCAATAAATGAATGGGTCTACCGTCTTACCATTGTGGTGTCATTTTTCTTTTTTTTTTTTTTGAGGCTGAAATGACTTGAAAGTTTGAAATGATGATTTCATGAAGGATGAAGGAAATTTACATAATAACACAACATTTATCTTCATTTTTATGGGGATTTGCTTGACCAGCAGCAGATGTTTGGTTGGCTCTCAATGTTTGAGAGCTCTCTTGATGTTGAATTTGATAATTTGGTTTTGATTTCTTTGACTGTTGTTCTTCATTTGAGGTTTCTAAAGCACTTGGTAAGTTTTCCGGTTGTGTATCAACAGTTTCATTTGCTTGAGTATCAATGTTTTCTTCAGTTTGATTTTCTGGTTCTGGAGTTACAGCCATCGAAGCATTTGCAGTTTTTGTTTGAGGTTCAACTTGGTCTTCTTCACTTTCTTCTGGTTCATCTTCTTCATAAATTGTATCCTTGTATTGCTCTTTTAGTAATCTTTCTTTTTCAAGTTCTTCTTTCTTTTGTAAGTCGATCAAAACCAGTTCAGAGATCTCCTTGATAGCCTCAACAACGTTATTATTCATTTTGGCACTTACTTCAATATATTTGTCAATTCCAAGTTCGTTGGACAATTTCTCAGCTTCGGAAGATTCAACTTCACGTTCACTGTAAGCATCAATTTTGTTTCCAATCAATATACAAGGTGGTAATTCATCACGCACTCTCATTATTTGTCTGTAAAAGTTTGGAACTGTTTGCAAAGTAATCAGAGAAGCAACACTGAACACAATTATAAAACCATCATTATTTGCAATTTGAAAATCTTTCATAGGGGAGTAAGCATCATCATTTATACCAGTATCCAAAATTTCTATCTTGTAAATTGTACCATCGATTTTGAAATTCCTACTGTAAACATCTTCCACTGTAGGGTCAAAATCTGTTGGAAAATGTTGCTGAGTGAACTGAAGTGCAATAGAAGATTTTCCGACACCAACCTCTCCGAGCACACAAATTCTAATCGATTTCTCAGGTTTTAAAAAATCCATTTTACTATTTATTCTGTAGAATTCACGTAGATAATAGCCAATGGGTCAATTAAATGTATCCTTCTGAGCAGAAATACAATTCTAATTTCTAAGGAAAAACACAAAACTGTTTGGAAAATTCAAGAAAATCTAATTGCAATTTGCAAATTTGAAATTTAATAGAAAAATTAGTCAATTGATATATTTTCCTAATTCCAAATAACTCAAGAGTTGCAAAACTGGCTATCCGGTAACTATCCAGGAGCAAGGTGCTTTGCTTTAATTTGAGAAAGATTGAAGCGAAAAAAATAGTTTTTGAAAAAAGTGACAAGATGAGAATGTCCTCTTAAAAACTAAGATATAAAGTTCCTGAACTATACTTTTTCGTCTTCAACAAAGCTGTCTGTTTTGGCCACTTGTGAAAACGATTAAATTCTGCTGTGTCGCAAATTGCAATTGAAGGAGGAGAAGAAATCCCAGGACCCAGATTTCTGCTTGTTTATCTATATGTGAATTTTCAAATTCATTTATGAAAACGAAGAAAAAGAAATGTAAAAACTCGCTTTGCATGCATAAGGTTGCTGCAACGGGCTATTTTAGTGAAAACCGTTTTTACTTGCATGTATCTTGCACTGTTGCAGGGACCTGAATCTGGAAAGATTTATTTAGAAATTAGACCTAGTCTCGTGAACCTTGTAGCAATTTTGCTTTTGTTGCCTTCCATGAAGGTTTCTAGAAGCTTCCGTTTGGATTTTGTTAATTCTTGAATTGACTTCGAGTCTTGATTCTTGACTCTTGAGGCAGAGAAGCTTCAAGTAGTAAGTACTAAGTAGTTACAACTTACAACCAACTTAAGTAGTAAGTTCTAAGTTCTAAACAGATTTGCTAACTTTTAACCCATAACTTATATTTAGACACTGATTAATATGGTGAACTCAACAAAAATCTAGAGTCTAGAATTCGACATAGTTTGAGTTTTTTTTTCACCTCAAAGCTCAGAAGTTCAAACTTCAGTTTGGTGCCTGTAAATTGTAAATATTAATCCGCCTATAATAAATATCTGCCATGACCAATAAGCCATTGAACTACATAGATGATGGGCATATAATATATATGGCACTAAAAATGTAGATGTCAACGCTACAGTCCTGAATTTTGAGCCATGGACCACAGCCAATCTGACAATGTAAAGAAGTGCTGTCTGATCTTATAAGTCAAGAACAAAAGCTTACCAAATGTAGCAATTTGCAACTGATTTTTGATCACTGACTCGTGAGACTGTGACCACTGACTACTAACTAGTGTCAAGTTTACGTTTTTTTTTTTTTTGAATCAAGTCTCATGTAATTCTTTGATGTGTACAGTGTACACTGAATTGTTGTGTAAATACTATATATCGTACATGATTTAGTCGAAGTCAATATGTTTCAGGCTTTCTGCCCGAAACTGGCAAAAGTTCAACCCATGATAAAATTGAAAACTTGGAACTTGTATTCAAAATCAAGTCGAAATATTTTTGCATGATCAAATTAAATGGAGACTTACAGACAGTAAACAGATTACAATTCAAAATCTCCGTGTTTGGATTCTTTGGGATCAATTTTTAGTACAACAGATATTGTAAAGATATATTATTCACAGAAAGAATATTTTCAATAGTTATCATCATCTTATACACCAGAGATCTGATGATAAAAATCATAATCAAATATTTGTTGATTCATGGTATTGCAGTTGCTGGGCTTGGTTCTCGTCACTTTCGTAAATTGTGTGAACATTGAAACACTGTACAGTGTAATGCCTCTTATTTTTACATTTGACAATTACTTAGTGTTGATTCTAAAATAACTGAAAAACCTTGTTTTCTGGAACATGAAATTAAAATCTATAGTAGTTTGAGAAATGCCTAATGTCAGTTTTTCAGACACCTTTATAAACAAACAATTATAGTACAATTCTACTTAGATATTCAGTTAGCAAACTATAATTTACTGCTGTATGTGCATTGAATCAAAACATATACCCTAGTACCTACTCGTGTATGGAAGTAAATGACCTGTGATAAAGTTTACTACCGCGTGTTAAGTGTTGTGCAAATATGTGTTCTATGGCACATCTATGGCCTAAAATTTCATTAAACTTATGAGCTAAATTTATGGTTTCTCAACGAAGCAAATTGGTCCTGAAACTTTGGAAGCTGGTGTCATCGGTTTATCCACCTTTAAAATATCAAAGAAAATATTTAGCAAGAATTGAAAAGTTGAAAGCCCTGTGACTTTGAAATTAGTACTTGGGAGCTCAGAGTCGATCTTTTAATTACATTTAATTACAATATTACCACTTGAAAGAACTCAATCCATACTTTATAAGAGTCTATGGCAATTTTTAATTAATACCTTTCCTGCCTGCGAAAAAAGTACCTGCTAAAAAATCAGCTTACGCTAAATTCGACAAAATACAGTTGTGAATAGTGATGGCAGACGTGAAAACGCTTTCGTACGCCCTGAATTTAAATTAATTCAATGGCTTCTTTTTTAAATTGAGGTTATTGAGATTTATGATTCAATGGAAGTGATAAAAACTAAAAGACAAAAAAAAAAAAAAATGATGCAACTGTAACCAACCAAAATATAAATCTAGGGTAAAAAAGTTTCTTGTAACTTCAACTCGTTACATAGTTCTTATTATTATAAGTGGATTTTTATTAAAGATGATTACTTAATAATTTTCACCTCTAACATTAATCACCATAAATTGTTCAATTTACCTATGTACTAGTTTGATGACGTTCTGAACAATATGCTTTTTTTTTCAACTCCAGCTGTTTTTGAAAACATTAAACCCTACAAAATAGTTAATTCATTGATGTATTTTGTAAACAGAGCTCAATTGACTTTTTTTACTTATGAGCGAAAACGTATATACTATAACTAAAGGAATATTAAAGAATTTTTTTCCAATATGTTATGTATTAATACTATTATATAAAGTACCTTTTAACAGGTTATAAATTCCAATAGCATCCGAAGCTCTTCCAATAATATCCAACTGTTTCTGTAATTTATTATCTATCTACCAAAGTATTGACAGATTAAATAAAACTCATTCTTCATTATAAACATATGAATGAAGATATGTGTAAACAACCCAATGTTTGATAGAACCATCCAGTAACCATCTTTTATACTTAGGTTTCCCTTCTATATTGTTATCTTAATCATTTTTAAGTTATTCTTATACTTTATATTCTTATGTTATTGTATTATTATCTTTCAGCTGTTTAGTATCTGCCCAAATAAAATTTCACCATCCTCTTCGATCTCTCTATCGAAACGATAGAATCCACATGTTTCTCTCGTCAACTTTTTCAAACCTTCCACACAATTTTAATGTATCTGCTGTAGTTTGCTAATTGGTCGACTGTTACTTTGATTGGTACTATTAATTTCTCCAATTTCATTGCATGTCTCTGTTTCTGATGTTTCAGTTATGTTTTGCCAAATTTTCTATGATATCTTGCAATTTTGATAAACATGCTCAAATGTGCCATTTTCTCTCCCACAGAGGAGACATCCCTTGTCTTCCATAGCGCTAAACTTGTAATCAAAGTGACCCAGGTTTGCTGTTGAAATTGTTTGTAATTAGATCTATAAATTCTGCTTAATTTTCTCCAAAATTTGAACCATTCTGAGCTAGGTATTGTGTTATTGATAGAGTGTGGTTGTGTTGTAATAACAGGCTGTGTATGTAGTTGATGCTTTTGGTCCTTCTGAAGGAGTCTTCATTTATTTATATTTCCATGCATGTCTACTAAGTTTTCCAACTATTCCTCAGCTCTTTGATGGCAGTTTGATTTGATAACTTGGGATCTTGGTTGAAGAAAGTCACATCTTTTGAATTTTCTTTTTGTTTAGTGATTTTAAACCATGCTCCAGTTGAGAGGACTTTTTTTGATATTTGTAATCTAGAGTTTCATTGATTTTTTTCTAATTATTTAACTGATATATCAATTGCAATTAAATAATAAGTGTTTATAAATTAAAATATCATGAGCTGCTGTTGCTGCTGCTAAATTTAAAACTAGAGTCTAGACCGAAATATAAAAAAATAAAACCATGAATTAATTATATTAAAGAAATTAAAGACAATATTTTTAACTAAGTTTTGACAGTACCAAGCAGTACACGAATTGACCCAAAAACTATGTCGGTTAATAAAAAGTGTAGATCAATGGCCGTTTAGTTAATGAAGTGCAAAGTCGAATGATAAGTACTATGAAATTTGAATTACGGATCTAAATAATCAACAATACTCTTTTTTTGATCGCTGGACTAAATCTTCATAACCGTGATTGATTTTTAACTTTAGCAGCTCACATTCAAAGAACTACAGGCGTCAATCCAGTTAACACCTGGCTTATTTTAAAAAACTATGTTTTACTTTGCTATGACTGTACTTTATATATTCAGATCCTTCTTAAGTACTACATTATAAGCTGCTTGAAATTTTACTGATCCTTTGCTTTAAATATATTCATTTTCATCTGGATTTTGGGGTGCTGTTATAAATTTTCAACGTACATTATTTGTTATAAAACTCATGAACCTTCAGACTTCAGATGTTATATCTACACTGTTTGTAAGCAATATAATATGTTTAAACAACAAATACAAGTTACCAGTTATAAACCTATAATAGTATAAGGCTATAAACTTATAGTAAACCATAATCCGTTGAAAAATGTGTAATCATGTTTTGTGACGCAAAGACGTTTTTTACATACATCAGTTTGCGTACGCTGGCAAGTATATCGAGCAAGGCTTATTTGCATTTGAAAATTGAACCTCAAATGAATGTCAAAAGCTCAAACTTTGGAGAGCAAGACTCAAGACTCAAAAGTCAAGTCACAGACCCAACTTGCTAATAGACTCAAGTTTTAAGATTGAAATTTGAAGCTATACCCTATGAAGAGCTCTCAGCTGAATATAACAAAACTTTATAACTTATCATAACTCGACACGTACCATTTCAAATAGTGCACTTTCTCTCTTTTTTGACTTCAGATAATTTTAAAAGTTATATTGTGCTGAAAAATAACGAAGATTCAGAAATCAAACATCAGGTTAGGTAATAGGCACTACATAGTACATACTGTTTCAAAACGGACTTTTTTTGTTTAAATTGCAAGAAAATTCCATGTGAGTATTGAAGGATTAAAGGCTTCTATAATAAAGAAAACACAACAAATGAGACAATTAAACTCAATAATTTCTGTTTGAATAATTTGAATTTCTATCTAAACGTTGCCTAAACGGAATTCAGAGGCTCTAATTATAATTAAACATTAATTAGTATAAAATTATATATATAGTTGGCCGTACTAGACGACGTGGCTATATGTTGCAGAATATTTTAATATTGACCAACAATAATATTTAGAGTAAGTATACGTTAAGAATGATGAAATCAAATTTTTTTTTTCGTTCCAATATCATTTATTAAATTTGATACTATTATATAAAAATACCAAAAGGCTATAAACTATAATTATAGCATCCAAAGTTCTTTCAAATCTTTCCAATCGTTCCTGTGATTGATGAAATCTTTAGCTCTTGCAGGTTGACGAATTAAATAGGACTCATTCTTCATTATAATTTGAATATTTTGAAACTTACTGCGCCACATTTACTTCAAAATTTAATCTCAATTAACTAGGTTAAATTTGTTTGGAGTTAAAAGTCAAACGGGTTAATTACATTGGATTAATAGTTTAAAAACCTTTTAATTTGTACATTAGTTCTTTAATTAAAGCTCTACAAGCTTAAAATCAAAATATCAAACTGCATTTAATATGAATCTTGATTGAAATTTTGAACAAGCTGTTATTATACATGATCATCAAATATTATATCATGAAGCTGTGGCAGGTAAATAAGTTTGAGTTAAAAAGAACTATTTTGAATTACAAATTTTCTGGAAACAAGCCACCGCCGGCCTAGTGCAAATATAAATATGTGCCATGCACCGCCGCAGCAATTTATATCAGTATATTAATATATTTAATAGTTAGTACGACAATATTAATTATCAGTACTAGTATACTACTACATTAATTATCAAGTTATATTAATAAAATTACAAAACCAGTGATGATGAGCTGTAAAAAAAACCCGATTTTTTTAAATAATTGTTTCATTATAATATACAAAGAAACAAACACTCAAGCTTTCATTCTTGCTCTTTCTTCCTCACTATCTATAACAATTTCCATTGCAGCAATCAATCTTTTATATGTTTTTTTAGAACCTTTTAATTTTTTCAATTCAATTTCATTTTTTTTAATATTGAAGAAAATTTCAAATTTTAATGGCTTACCAAAGGTAAATCTTGGTGGTACTGTTGCACTCATTGCATTGTTGGTTTCTCTATAGTTGACTAATGTACGGTCTCTTAATTTTATTTGTAAGACAGTTTTTATTGCTGGTCTTAATTCTCTAATGTCAATTGAAGGATGGAAGATTTTATTTGTCGAAGGTTGAGTAATTCTATCAAAATGTGCACTTGTGCGTCTTTGTCCTGATTGTTCTTGTTGTGGTTCGCAGTGTGGGCTTGATGATGATGATGATGATGAAACCAAACTACTGAAAAATCTTGAAAACCAATTACTTTTCTTTACTGATTTTGACTTCTTTTGAGAAGCTAATAATTCTTTCGCAGTTGGAATTGGTAAATCTGGAGCACTAGGAGCTTGCCTTTTTGGATCAAGATCTTGTTTTGATTTAGTTTCAATTTGATTATCAATGAAAATTGAGTTTCTTGGAGCATCAACTTGAACAGGTGAACCAAAATTTCTATTATATTCATCATCATCAAACTCATCTTCTTCCTCATCAAATAAAGTGGTAAATCTTTTTGGTTGTTCAATTTCAGAGTCAATTGTGAAATTTAAGACCGAGTTATCAGCTTTATCATCATTTTGAATAAACGAACTTGAAGCAGTAGTTGGATAATTAGTTTCATGACCATAAACTTTTGCATTACCACCAGATAACAAAGAAGAGTTTGAAAAAGATTGCTTAAAAGTTTGAGCGGTGATGTTTGAATGATTTAAAGTATGATCTTCAAAGTAACCAGCATTTTCAGATTTTAAGATTGGAGATTCAGTTGATAAAATACCATCGGTTAACTTAACAGTTTTAGCAATTTGAGTTTGAGTTGGTATTTCCGAATCAAATGAAAATTCATGGCTTAATAAAGATTCAGCTATACTTTCACCTAGAGTATATTTAGAAGAGGAAACTCTTAATTGAGGAATTTTCAAGTTTTGTTGTGATTGATTGTTATTGATACTATTTGCATTTTCGCACTTCAAAATTGTTGATAAATTAATAACACTCGAAGATTTTGAGTAATTAATTTTTGATAGTGATTTTTTTGGTAAACCTAATTTAGACAAAATTTGAGCATTATCATCACTCAATATTCGTTTGTTTGTAGTTTTAGGATCTAACAAAGAAGGTTTCATTGGTTCCACAGGTCTTGATGACATAGATGGTACATAAGTAATTGGCTTCAAAGGTTTTTCACTTATTTCACTTCCTATAGTTGCAGTATCAATGATCGATGGTGGTGGAATCAAAGGAGCTTCACTTAATTCTGATTTGATAAATGGGAATTGTTGTGATTTATCTTTTTGTAAATCTTCTTCTTTTTCTTCAGCTATACTGATACCTCTCAAGATTTCATTATAAAGATGAGCCAATTCAGTTTCATCATTATCTTCAACAGTAAACCACTGAGAACTCATATTTGGTAAAGGAGGTAATAAACTCAAATGTTTTTTTAAATCCATATTAGTTAAAGATTTTTTAGCTGTTAAAGATCTTTTACTTGAAGATCTTGAAAGTGACACATCTCTTTTTGGAGTTATAGAGCCATTGCTTTTTTGTTTCAAATTGAATGAAATACCACGACGATAAGATGATGATGCAGTAATTTCCAAATTACCATTATTAATATTTCTTCTTCTTGAAGATCTTTTTGGAGTAACTGGTAATAATAACGGTTTACTGTTGACAATTTTTTCAGTTTTAATATCAACAGTTGTATTACCATCCTGATCAACAATGGTAGTTCTAATCATACTAACAGATTTCTTCAAATAACCATCACCATTTCCAATATTTTTTTTTGAACTTTTATGACTTAAATCTTGAGACTTCTTAACTTGATGCTTTTGTTTATATTTGAGTAATAAATAATAAAACATTTTTTCATTGTTTGAATGTTTTGATAATAATTTTGTAATTAAGGAATCTTTATTTTCTCCATGAAACAAAATTGATAAACTTTTCAAGATATCATAATCAATTTCATCTCTTTTGATGTTTAAATTTTTCACATGGTCAAAATATCTTTCATTATCAACGAAGTTGGCTTTGATTGAAGAGTTTAAGCCATATTTGGTTAATAAAGGATGATTTAAAACATCATTAATCTTTATTCTTTCATTTGGATCAACTTTTAACATTTTCCAAATCAAGTCTTTTGCTTCCTTACTAACATAATCAGGCATTATGAATTTACCTCGCTGAACTTTGACTAGTAATTTTCTAATATTTTCATCATCAAATGGTAAATGACCAGTTAATAAAGCAAATAAAATGATACCACAAGACCAAACATCACTTGGAGAACCATGATAATTTTTACCAGTGACAATTTCAGGAGATGCATAATGAGGTGATCCACAGCTAGTTTCTAGCAATTTTGAATTCATTTCTAAAGCAGCCATCCCAAAATCGGCAATCTTGATGTTTGAATTTTTATCTAATAACAAATTTTCAGGTTTTAAATCTCTATGACAAATATTGAACTGATGACAATAAGCAACACCTGAAATGATTTGTTTAAAGTAACGGATTGCTTCTTGTTCCGGAAGTTTACCATTTTTAATCAAATAATCGAACAATTCACCACCTTCAACGTATTCAAGAACCAAGTATAATTCACCTTTATTTTCCCACACGTCATATAAACCCATGATATTCGGATGGGATATCAGTTTCATAATAATGATTTCTCTTTCAATACCATAGGGGGAGTCATTCTTGGATCTATTTGTCTCGTTATTGTTAGTGTTATTATTATTACTATCATCATCATCATCAACATCATCCGTATTTTCAAATTTAGACTTAGGAACAATCTTGACAGCTGCCAATTGACCAGTTTCTTCATGTTTAGCTAATCTAACTCTACCTGTTGACCCTCTACCTAAAGTTCTACCAAGTCTCCATGGACCCACATGATTTTTATTTTTTCTTTTAGAAGAGTTTGTATTTGTTGAAGCTTGACTGAGTCTTTTTGTAGCATTAGTAACAGATTCAACTATTCTATCTAGTTCTGAGTCTGCTCTGAGCTGTTGTGTGTTCTTTAGATTGGCGCCATTAGTGTTGTTTTTGGGAGTTGAAGTTTCAATGTTTGTTATGTTGGTGTTCTGACCTAGCGCTGTTCTGGCGGCCCGCTTAGCAAAACTGTGATTGCTAGCGATGGTCATGAGAGAGGCAGTTTGAGCGAGTGAAAGTAGTTGGAAGGCAAGCGCGCAGCGATCAAAGACAAGCAGAAGACAGAAAAAAAAAAATGAAGAATAAAACCAAAATAACTTTTGATTTTTTTACATAGTTTTTCAAGAGATTTGTATGGAATCTGGATTGAAATTTGAATATGTAATACTAGAGTCTAGTACTAGTAACAAATGAAAAAATCACAGTGGAAAGAAGAGAATGCTGTGATTTGCGAGCCTGTGTGATTTAGTCGTAGTGCTGAGAGGATCGGAGGAGTTACTGGAGTTGTGGGACCCTGGGCAGTGGGGCCTGGTCATTGGTCAAGTGGTCAGTACTACAACTGTTTCAACTTCCTACTCACTGCTCAGCTACGTTACGAACTGCAAGATCTCGAAGGGATACTTTGAAAAATAAACAAATAAACAAACAAACGCCAATTTTGCAGCACGACGCCTAAAAATTGAGAGTTGTCGAAGCAAATAAAAACAAAAACAAAAACAAAAACAAAAACAAAAACAAAAACTTAGTGAGTCACGTGTAAATTCTTCACCAAAATGAAAATCAACAAATAAATCACGTGTTTTGTAGCTGTAAGTCGCGTGACTTATTGCCTGCCGTTTTTGGCGATGGGTGGGCTCCAATCTTGAACGTCATATAATTTTAGACTAGACAGTGAAAGTTGCAAAAGTGAATTGATTATTAGATTATATTATTTCATATTATTTGGAGGAGCTATATCTGTTCTGAACTCACAGCAAGACAGAAAACACATAAAGAATAGTCAGCTTACTCCTCTTTCAATATGAACCCCTGGAAACTCACAAAGAAGCTAAGGGAGTTTGGCTCTAAGCCTAAGAGCTCGTCTTCCTCTCCTAAGGACTCTGATACTCTCAGTGTCACTTCTTCTCACACACAGCACTCACGCATTTCTGAAGAACATCATCACCATCAAATTCACATTGCACACCAACACACACACAATAAAGATAACAACACCAGTGATACTCCTAATATAGTCCTGCCTACTATTTCTGCTAAACATCATTCAAGAGAAGCCACATTAGTTCAAGATCCAGTTTCTTCCACCACTGACAACAGAAGAGAAACAGTCACTCCGAATAACGTTAATGAGCTTACTCCTGCGATGGCAAGGTTGGGTCCTTCAACTTCTCATTCATCTTCTAAAACCATTAGTTCAAACCCACCTTCAATTGCAAGTTCAAATGTCTACCAGGATTCAAACTCAAATCCACAATCACAATCACTACCACAACAATCTGAAAACATCAACTCTTTCAAACCAGGTTTGATGACAGTTAAGATCTATAATGGTGATAATTTCAAAATCCCAATGAATCTAAATTTTGATAAAGATTTAATATCAAGATTAATTGCTTGTGATACAAAACCTGACGAGGAAGATATGTTGATGAAAAAATTAAACAATTTGAAAATTGATGATGAAGAATCAAGAATTTTAACCTCAGATATATCAAGTGAAATTATTCCTTCAAATATTTCCATTCCACCTACATATAACAGAAATTCATTACTTTATTTCACACTTGAATTTGATAAAACAATCATTGCCGTGGAGGCAGAAAGTGGAAGTATTGCTAAACCTTTTTTTAATAACGTTTCAAATTTCGATGTTACAAAATTGAAAAATCAATTAAAGTTCCAAATTTTTTTAAGATTACCAAGTATTTTGATTTCCAATCCAGGTAATGACACTTTTAATCAAAAATCGAATAGAATACATCAGAATGATATTTTAATCAGTTCTAAATCTATTGATTTATCTTTTGAAAATTTTACTAATCCGATTAGAATTAAAAATCATGAATCAATCAAATTTGATAATGAATTTCCAAATTATTCTAAAAATCATAATGGAGAAATCTTCATTTCAATTGATTTCAAACCAAATCAAAATAAACATTTAACTATTGATGATTTTGATCTTTTAAAAGTTATTGGTAAAGGTTCTTTTGGTAAAGTTATGCAAGTCCGTAAAAAAGATTCCAAAAAAATTTATGCTTTAAAGGCAATTAGAAAATCTCATATAGTTTCAAGATCAGAAGTCACACATACTTTAGCAGAAAGAACAGTTTTAGCAAAAGTTGATAACCCATTTATTGTTCCTTTGAAATTTTCATTTCAATCACCTGAAAAATTATATCTAGTTTTAAGTTTTATTAATGGTGGTGAATTGTTTTATCATTTACAAAGAGAAGGAAAATTTGATATTTCAAGAGCAAGATTTTATACATGTGAATTATTAAGTGCTTTAGAATGTTTACATTCATTGGATGTTATCTATAGGGATTTAAAACCAGAAAATATCTTGTTAGATTATAAAGGCCATATTGCATTATGTGATTTTGGATTATGTAAATTAAATATGAAAAATCAAG
Organism: Starmera amethionina; assembly: GCA_030573755.1. Classification (NCBI taxonomy): domain Eukaryota; kingdom Fungi; phylum Ascomycota; class Saccharomycetes; order Phaffomycetales; family Phaffomycetaceae; genus Starmera; species Starmera amethionina. The sequence continues at coordinate 64,445 of JAJMDW010000202.1, forward strand.
ATAAAACTACTACATTTTGTGGTACACCAGAATATTTAGCTCCAGAATTATTATTATCTCATGGATATACAAAAACAGTTGATTGGTGGACTCTAGGTGTCTTATTATATGAAATGATGACAGGTTTACCACCTTATTATGATGAAGATATTCCAACAATGTACAATAAAATTCTTACAAGTCCATTAAAATTCCCAGAAAACTTTGATAAAGATGCAAAAGATTTATTAATTAAGTTATTAAGTAGAGATCCAAGAACAAGATTAGGAAATAATGGGGCACAAGAAATTCAAAAACATCCTTTTTTCAAAATGATTGATTGGAGAAAATTGAATAATAAAGGATATTTACCTCCTTTTAAACCAAATGTTAAAGATAGTGATGATACCTCAAATTTTGATCAAGAATTTACTAATGAACAACCTGTTGATAGTGTTATGAATGATTATTTGAGTGAAAGTGTTCAAAAACAATTTGGTGGGTGGACTTATGTTGGTACAGAACAATTGGGTGATAGTGTTAAGAAAGATACATGAAATTGTTGGTTATTTATAAAATTGAGCTAGATTATAACTTATAAGACATTGCTTTTTTTTTTCCAGATTTTTCCATTGTAGTGAATCGTGATTAGTGAAGATAATTTGCCAAAATTTGAAAATTGTGTCAAAATTTGGCATATACTTTGAAAATTACAAAAATCTTGAAAACGCGTAACCTTTTACAAATGTTAACAAACAATAAAGAGAACATCAAGCTGAAATGAAAGAGTATATTATAATCAAAATAGTCAAATCATGCCACTGAATACTAACTTTTTGTCTTCTTTCTTTTATCAGAGTCACAGTTAAAAAGGAAACAGTTCAAATTAAAACTGAACCAACAACAAATAAATCTAAACAAACAATTCCTGTTACACCATCAGATAAAATCATTAAAAATCCAGCTCCAAAACATAAAATAAATCAGCATCAACATCAACAACAACCACAACAACCACAACAACAGCAACCACCACATTTAACTCAAAATGAAAAAATAATGAAATTTTATATTCCTCAACAAGATGATATTAGTTTTGAAGATAATCCGGAATTACAAAATACACCAACAAAAAATTCTATGATTAGACATAATGTTGTTAAAAATGATGGATCTGGTAAAATAATTCCATCTGAATCATCAAAAAGGATAATTCAACAAATGTTGAAAACTACAGATGCAGAATTTACTTCATCTAAAAAAACAAAACATAATAAATCAAGTTCATCATCAGCAAGAACTTCAACTAATAGTATTGGACAAACAACAAACACCACATCAGCAACATCAGAAGCAAACCAACCGATTTCAAAAACTAAAATTGCACCATCAATCCCATCAATTAAATGTCCACCAAAATTTGTTCCAATGAATAAATCTGTTTTAGTTACTTTGGATTCAGAAGTTAAACTTTTAGAAGAATTATTTAAACAAGTTGATGATGAAACAACAAGAGAAAATTTATTTAATTTGAATAAAAAGCCATTTAATGAATGGATTGAACATGGATCAAAATTAGTTGAAGAACAATATAAAATTATTGAAAAAATTATTTTAGAAAGATCAAAATTTAATTCAAAACTTGAAATAATTTTTCAAACTGTTAATAATTTTGCAGAATCTTTAGAAATTAAAGATGAATCTTTAAAACAAAATCTTGATAAGTTTAATAAATTAGGGATTGAGCTTAAGAATTATATTAATCCTTCATAATAATAATAGTTTTAGTTTTATAACTACGGTATATATTAGCAATCAGTTTCTCTCACTGCTAAATAAATGGCATTTTTTTTTACAGCTATTAAACAACAACTACAATTGTAAAATGTTTTTTTTTAAACTTTTTTTCGGGGGATTTTATATTATCACTTCAATATACACAAAACATTAATGCATGAATGTTTAGTTTCTTCTGAAACGACGACCTGCAGTTCTTTGAGCAGAAACAGCAACAACAGATAATGGTAATTTGAAACCTAAAGATTTAACCAAGTCAGCGGTTTGTTGGTCAACTTCTAATTGATCTTTAGTGTTTGATAAGTCCAAAGCAGAAACTTCTGGAACATATTGATCTTTACGTTCTCTTTCTTCTTCTTGTAATTTGAAAGAAATACCTCTAACTGGACCTTTTTGGATACGTTTCATCAAGTGAGTGGTGTAACCAGCAATCTTGTTTCTTAAACGTTTAGATGGAATTTGTGCAATTTCAGAAGTTAAACGTTTGTTGGTTTCGAAATCTAAAGTTAATTTTGGATAGAAACGTTCAATCAAAACTTTTGAAGCTCTTTTAACGGTTTTAGTTCTAACACGACCCTGTTAAGAAAAAATTTAGTTAGTAAGATTGCAGGTGGATTATAAGATGGATAGTATTGGGAGGAAACTTTGTGTGATGTTGTTTTGACTAGTTAACAATATTTTGTGATATAAATTTCAACATTGACTCTTCCAACATTATAGAACTTCCCCTGGTCTTCTTTATCAACATGTATCCCTTGCACAGCACTTAGAAAGCACTCCAACACTGTCCAGTACACTCAATAACGTACCATTTTGTGATAATTCTATGACTTGGTTGTATACAAAACTCAACTAACCAATTTCAAGTTTTGGGAAATTTCAATTTTGTAGAAATTGTGCGTGAGTTGAAAAACTTTTGTGGTGTCCAGGTGGAGATTTTGTTTTCTGAAAAAAACTGTGACTTGTGTATGATTTTCAATATTATTTCAACATCCAGACATTTGATATTAATTTTAAAATAAAATAAAACCTAAAGACATACACGTGACGTTGTATTTACCAAATATGGAATTTCAAAAATTTCAGAAAAATTTAAACCTTTTTCAGCCCCACATGGAAATCGAACTGAGAGCGTTTCTTTTTATTGAAAATTGAAATTGAAAAATTGAAATTTTCTCTGTAAAACTGAAAAACTTCACCAAAAAATCCAATATCAAAATTTCAGAAAAAAAAAAATTACATTACCAACAACAATAACCACCAATCCATTGCCAAATCAGCATGTCAGAGTTCCATTGTGACGTGTGTGCATCAGACTGCACAAAAAGAGTTCGAATTTCATGTGCGGTGTGTCCAGAATACGATCTTTGTGTGCCTTGTTTTGCCAATGGTAGTTTTACAGGTAATCATAAACCATACCATGATTATAAAATCATAGAGACTCATACATATCCCATTTTTGATGAAGATTGGGGTGCAGATGAAGAACTGGCATTGGTGCAAGGGGCACAGAACTTAGGGCTGGGGAATTGGCAAGATGTTTCTGATCAAATTGGAGGACGATCAAAAGAAGAAGTAGCTAAACATTATGAAGATATATATTTAAATTCAAGAGATTATCCTTTACCTGAAATGGATAAAGATTTTAGTTATGTTGATTTACACGAAATGAATTTGAAAAGAAAGAAAAGATTGGATGATAAAAGAAATGCTCCATTACCTCCACCAAGGAAACCAACTGCATCTGTTCCATTATGTCATGATGTTCAGGGTTTTATGCCTGGTAGATTGGAATTTGAACATGAATTTGAGAATGATGCTGAATTGACTGTAAAAGATATGATTTTCGAACCTGATGACCAAACTGTTGATATTGAATTGAAATTAACAATCTTGGATATATATAATTCAAGGTTAACAACAAGAGCCGAAAAGAAAAGATTTTTGTTTGAAAATAATATAATGGACTATAGAAGATTAGCAGCAATAGATAAAAAACGAACAAGAGAAGAACGTGAATTGTATAATAAACTAAAAGCATTTGCAAGAGTTATGACACCACAAGATTTTGAGGATTTTTCAAAAGATATGATCAGTGAACTAACTATTAGATCTAGAATTAATCAATTACAAGAATGGAGAAGAAATGGAATCACAACTTTAGAAGGTGGAACTGTTTATGAACATCATAAACTTCAAAAATTAGCAGCTCTTCAACGTTATAGTTTCACAGGAGCAAGAAACACAATGAATTCATCAACTAATCCAAATTCAAATTCAAGAAATAGAACTCCTGGGAATAGTGCAACGCTAATAAATGGAGTTGATAAAAGATCCAAAAATTTAACTGCAAGTGATATTCAACATGCAAATGATTTCAATTTATTAAGTCCAGAAGAACAAGAACTTTGCTTGAATTTGAAAATATTACCAAAACCTTATATTGCCATTAAAGAAGTATTATTCAGAGAAAGTTTAAGAACTGGAGGAGGATTGAAGAAAAAAAATTGCAAAGATATATTGAAAATTGATGGAAATAAAGTTAATAAAATTTATGATTTTTTCCATCAACAGAATTGGATTTGAATATAAAGATGCTGGATCATTTTGTATTAAAAGGTTTTATTTAAAGGGAAATCAATAAAAAGAGAAGTTTTTTCTTTTTTTTTCCTCTAGAGTATTATTTCATGTATGTAATTATAAAATCATGGAAACTAATTTCAAAAAAAAAAGAGGGTATTATAGGTTTAATGAAATGTACGTTTATTTAACATCAAAATTGTAGCATTTTTTGAAACTTTGAAAGACTAAAAATATAGCTCTAGTGTGCAGTTTTCAAACAAAATGACGTTTTGTTGTTTTAATCATGCATAATTTCTTCAAGAATTTTAAACATGAAGTACAAGATATTTTTTTATGAAATCAACACGAATTTTCTTTTTTAGTTTCCCCCAAAACAACAAAAAACCAAACATATCAAATACTCTTCCAACATCAGAGATTACTGAATAATGAGATTGGGAATCTTTTTTGCTCTGATATCTCCAATTTTATGTGAAATATATCCAAAAATTCCTGAATCAATTGGATCAATAAAACCATTCCATCAAAACGACCAAATTCCAATTCAATGTATCCAAAGACAAATTGATACAGGTGAACATAAATTCGATAAAGATAATAACATCATTTATTCACTATTCCCAAATTGTAAAGAAACTGGTGAATCATTATCATTGCAATATAATCAAAATGGTGAATTTAATTGTACAATTGAATTAACTGATGAAATTTATCATTTATTTCAACTTTATATTCATCAAGATGCTCCATTTAGCTGCAAATTACCTGTTGATCCAAAATCAAGTGCATTTATTCCATTGACTTTTAATTTTAGAGGGAATTTAGAAACAAGTCATTTGGATATTGATACAACAATGAATTTAATTGTTCATAAAAATAAAGAAAATAATATTGTTAGTTCTGTTGGGTATTCTTCAGGTGGGAATGTCACACGTTATATTATTGGGGACATGATGCCAATCATGTTGAATGTCAATTGGATTGATGAACATCCATCAAAATTTAATAAGTTCCATTATATTCTAAAATTTGGATTTGGATTTAATCAAGTTTTAATTATGGGATTCTTTACTGGAGGTATTTTAAGTTTAATAATGTTTGTTATTATGTATTCTAAATTTAATAATAAATTGGTTAAAGAAGGGTATAGAGCATTCTCTACAGAATTGGGACATGATATCCAAGGTAAAAAAGATTAAAATTAAAATTTATGAAAAACACGTTTATAATTTTTTGATGATTGAAGATAACACTTGATTTAATTTTTCATTTGTAGAGTTCTTAATGAATTTATCAGTTAAAAATTCTGAATATAATTTTTTCAAATATAATTGATCTTTTTCTGAAATCAAATTTTTCTTGTATTTAATAAATTTATTTGTACTTGTTTGTAAGAATGAATTGAAATTTCCATCATCAATATTAATTGAATCTAATAATAAAATTATATCCAAGTATAACACTTTTAATTCATTTGAATAGTTTGACAATAAAAATTTAATAACATGATTTTTCAAATAAATTCTATCTAAATCTTCAAATTTATTGAAAACATCTAAAAATTTCAAACTTAAATCATATTGGAATTCAAAAATTGAAGTGATTGTAGAAGTATGTAAATCAGTTAAAGTTTTCATTGCAATATCAAAAATAGTTAAAGCAATATCACCTCTTAAAGCTGGATTTGTTTCAGGGTTACCCAACATGTTAATATCGGCATCAGGTAATGAGTTTAATGAATCTTTAATTTCATCATTTGAAAAAGCACCTAATTTAATAATATTATCATCATCTTCATCTTCACCACCATTTTCTAATTTATTTGAGTCTTTCATAGCTTGTAATTCTGATTGTTCATGTTCTAATTGTTGTTTTTCAGTAACTAAACCTAATAATTTTCTTCTATTAAGTAACTTTGAAATATAACTTAATTCAAAAATGGTATAAGTTAACCATAATTTTCTTGAATCTTTATTAAATCTAAGAGCTTTTTGGAATAGTAATCTTGCATTTTTGGCACTTCCAACATGTTCAAATTCAAAATTAGCTGCACTAATCCATGAATTAATTGAAGTTGGATGTAATTGTAATAAATCATTATAAATTTTGTAAATTTTTTTAAATAATCTTCTTTGTTTAGCAAAATTTAAATAATATTCCCATAATTGTAAATCATTTGGAAATTTCCTAACGCCTCTATCAAAAACAAATAAAATTCTTCTTTCACCAGCCCAATCTGATATAGAAGGTTTAGTATCAATGATTCCAACAGATGATAATCTTTTATATCTTTTGACCCGTAATTTCTCCAAGTTGGATTCAAATTCAACATATCTTAAATAATCTCTTGGTTTGGATCCTCTTGAATTGATGGTGTGTTCAAAATCAGTTCTTTTCCTCATGATCATGTTGATTTCATTTTTATTGAAAAGTCCTTTATTTAAAAGATCTTCTAATTCTGGAACAGACTAAAGAACAAAAAAAAAAAAAAGAGTTAGTATTATAAGCTGTATTGGGTTCCTGGAATACCTCAGAACATACCTGTTCAAGGAAATATCTGGTTTTGGCAGACATCTTTCGTTAGTTTTCAGTTGTAATTTTTTTGAATAGTTTTTTTCCATTTAAATTTTTTTTTTTTTAAATTTTTTTAGAAAATTTTTATATGTACATTTTCAATTGATTTTTGGCTTTTTAATTTGTTTTTCGTTGTATTTATGATGAAGTTGAACTGTTGAAGATTAAAAAGTTGATTTATGAAGGTGAATTCAATGGCTTTTTATATTCAAATTTGAAACTGGTTCAATTGAAGCAGCTGCTTGTAAAAGGGATTAAATGGTAAGACACTAGGATAAAAATGGAAATAAGTGGAAATAAAATGGGTTAGTTTGGGCAAAAAAATGGAAATAAATGTACAACAGGTAATTTTGAAAATTTCAAACAATTGGATTTGAGGATGTATGTATAACTGAAACTTTAGCTGTTAGAACTTAGTACGGTAAACAATTGGCTTTTGATTATATTACGCATGATAGATTTCTAAAATAACAGTAAAGTGCAGAGGTTTTTACATATGTACTTTTCCGGTTTAAATTTTAAACTATAAACTAGCTTTTGTTTGCTCGTATATAATTTTGGTTACCGGTGTTTAATATCAAAAATTACAGCTTGGTATTTAATTACAACTGGATTTTATTGAAACAAATTATAATTGTGATAATCTGTAACTGATTATAATTATTGTCGGCTGGAGTTCAAAACGTCTTAAATCTTGAAATTATTTGACCAAATATATTACAGAAGAGCAGCAGAAACTGGTGTAAAAAAGCGAAATAATATTTTCATTATCCAGATTCCAGTTATACAGGTAACAGTTATAATAACATTTAAGTTATAAATTCTATAAACTTCTAGAACGTTTTATTGCCGAGCTGCAATAATCAGTGATCCGGTGACCAGTCATGAGGCGTTGTGACTCTACTAGATGTGAATTTAATGTATGTAATATAATTAATGAAGTAAACTTCAAAAATTTGAAGGATAAAAATTATGTGTCAAATTTCAATCCAGTTCTAAAAATAATTGAGCTGTTGAAACTTGAAAGTTCATTTATAACCGGGGTTTGGTTACAACTTACTAGTAACTATTAGCTACAAGTTATAACTTATAGCCATAAAAGACAAAAGTTGCAACTTAGGAGTTGGAAATTGATGGTTCATTTGAATTTTGTTACTTGTATCATTCAAGTAACAGACTAGCGAGACTCTGGTGGTCCAATGTCAGGACTCCGGACTCAGGAGTCAGGACTCAGGGCTGGCATTTAAGGGGGGAGATAAAAATCTATAAAGTTTGAAAATATAGCGACGTAATTGTGCAGTGTGCACCACGGTCCACACTACGGTGGTGACACCAACTGTCAACAACCTTGAACCTTCTAGAATCTAGATTCAATCTACAGGTTACAGTGTTATCATTACAACAAGAGTCACCAGCACAGCAAAACAACAGTCAGTCATCCACTGATGCCTATATATATATTCTAGTCAGTAATCTGTGGTCATCTACACAGCCCTCTTGTAGTCGAACAACTTGCTTCAAGTCTAAAGTTCTAAGAAAATTTGAAAGCTCTATCTAGTAAGTCACGTTAATCACGGTTCACTCTCTTCAACAGACTTCAATTGTGTTCACGGTTCACCAGGTAGTATGTACTCCACTTCCATGCCCCTCCACTGGCTCTACTTAGAGTCTTAGTACTTCCATTTTAAAATATTCTCGAATTTGCCACTCATGAGAGCTTTGTTCTGCTCTAGTATTACCTACTCCAAAACAAAATAAATAATTATTTCTCTCTTGTTGTTTTATATTGCAACCAAGCAAATACAAACTAAACATCGTCTAATTATCTGCTACTACAACCAAAACACACACACACTGCTCTGTACACCCTATAGAACAGCGACCCAAACACACACACACACATATATAGCAGTTTTCTCATAAGCTGCTTTCCAAATAACACTTTCCCAAAGCTTCTTTAGTGACACAATATTAGAAATTCCACACTTGATTTGCCACCCAACTAAACACATTGTTTTAACAATGACAAACATCAGCAACGACCCATTCGAGCTCAACACGAGCATTTGGAACTCCCCTCCAACATCCACAAACAGCGAATCAATCAACATGTCCCCTGTTCACCTTTTTTCTGCCAATTCTATTTCTAATAATCCTCAAAACAACTTTAACAGCAACATTTTATCCCCAAAATCAACTACCAATGGCTCCAAGTTTGTGTTATCCAATAATCAGTTAGGTGCAGCTGCTAATTTGAATCAATCCTCAGCAAAAAACTTTTCAATAAACAGCAATAGTAATAACAACAACCTACAAACAACAACAACAACAACAAGTTCTGGTAATACGTTTAACGCGGCTACTGCAGTCCCTTTTAATCCAGATCCAAATGGTTACAATTCTTACCCAAACAGAAGAAGTTCCTTCAATGAATACCAATCCAATAACCAACAACCTAATGGTAACTTGAATTTCACTTGGTCAAAAGATGTTCACAATTTATCACAACAAAATGAATTTATGTGGCAATCAAATCCATTGCAACAACAACAACAACCTTCACAATCTGCTTCAAACTCAAACTCATTTTATAGCTCAAACACACAAAATGAATTACAACAACCATTCAATCCTTTTTATAATGGTAATACTAATGGTAATATGAGTATGATTGGGAACAATTACAGTGGTAATAATATGAATAATAATCTTCAACAACCTCAGCCATTTGTTCAATCTTTCAACTCTGGAAGTTTTTCTTCTGCTACAGGTGAAAATAATTTAAACAGTGTTATTTTGAATTCACGCCGTCATTCTTATACTCCTCCAATGAAATTGGATCCAATTTATCAAGAAGAAACTTTCTCCAAAGATGCTGCAACTTTTAACGAATCAAATCAATATTTAACCCAAGCTTATCAAGCTGTTGATCATTATTTTACAAATGATTATTATAATAGAGTCACCATTAGAGATTTCTCAGTTGCTAATTTAGCTGATGGTTTAGAAGAATTAATCAAATCAGGTGTTCAATTACCAAGATTTGCAAATTCCAATAATAATCCAATTGCATCTACAAAATTACTTTTAATTGCTTTTAAAGCTGGTAGAGTTGATGTTTTCTATTTACCAGAATCCTCAAATCTAAATTTAAAAATTGGTGATTTAGTTTTTGTTGAAGCTGATAGAGGTTGTGATTTAGGTAAAGTTGTTAAATTGGATTTGTCAATTGATGAAGCAAGAATGTTGAAATATTTGCAACATCAAGAACAACAAGCTGCTTTAGCTAGTTTTGAAAATGGTTCCAATGATGAAGATAATATCACTATCAACTCTAATAATAACAATACGAACAACAACAATAATAATAATATGCCATCACTACATTTTCCAAAACCAATTTTAAGATTAGCATTACCAAATGAAGTCACCCAAACTTTAAATAAACAAAGTGATGAAAAGAAAGCTAAAAAAATATGTTTGTTGAAAATTGAAACTTCAAATTTATCAATGAATGTTATTGATGCTGAATATCAATGGGACAGACGAAAATTAACTTTTTATTATAATGCTTCTCAAAGAATTGATTTTAGAGATTTAGTTCGTGAATTATTTAGAATTTATAAAACAAGAATCTGGATGTGTGCTGTTAATAAAAATTCATTAACAACTCCATTGGTTTTAGATGATAACTCAGTTACAAATAACAATTGCAATAACACTTTTAATAATACCAATAACAGCATTGGTGATTCATCTTTTATGTCAAATTATAATTCAAATACAACAACCACTTTCAGTGCTGATAATTCAATGTTATCATATAATTCATCTGCTGGAAATAATCTGAATTCAAGTTTTGGTTTTAATTCAAATTCAAATAATTTCAATGGTAATGATCAATGGACTTCTCCATTACAATCTCATCCAATTCCAATGTTGAATAATAATAATCATCTAAATAATAATATCAATCATGATAATATTCCATCAACTTTCAATGAAACATTACCAAATCCAAATAATTTCAATTTGGTACCAAGACGATTCAGCGGGGATGCTTCGTTTAGTGCTAATTGGTGAATTGCTTTTGGTTTTTATTTTTTAATTTGATATAAATCAAAAACAAGGACAGACAGATAAGGGACAAAGAAGAAACAAAATAACAAGAAGGAAAATAGATTTGATAATGATTTTAGATAAAGATAATAAAAAAAAAAAAACTTGAGCATTTTAGATAATTTCATACATTTACTTTTACAATTTTATACATTAGATTTACATTTATCAGCTACACAACAATTACAATTACTTAGATACATTATCGGTAAGGGAATAGGGGAAATATTAAACAAAAAACAACAAAAAAACAACAACAAAAAAAAAAAAAAAAAAAAAAACACAATATAAAATATAATATAATGGGATTCTGGCTAGATATCAAAGGGGGTAAAATACACAATTTAACAAAATATAATGCTATACTATTTTTTTTTATGACAACACATTTAACATTGAGGGTTTATATAATTTATACTTTGAATTCAATTTTATGATAAAATACTTTTACCCGGCTTGTAAGTTGTAACTTCAAAATTTTTCAGTTTTCAAGATTTTGGAAAAATAACTTGAATTGACGAATTTAGTGAACTGAAATTATTTTGATCTAATTATTGAAAGCTGATATGATCAAGATGTTGCCTTCTTTGAGAGTACTATCAAGATCTTCTATAGTGAGTACCACGTGCTTGTTTTTTAGTTTTGAAATCTTTATAATTATAATAACAATATTTTTAAGACTCAATGTCGTCAATTTTCATCAAGTTCAATTATTTTAAAGAAAGTTGAAACTGATTCAATAACTCTTACATCAAAAGATATCATAAATACAGAAAATGCTTCAGGATTATTGAAAACAAAACAAGTTCTTTTGAGAAAAGCTAGTATGTTGTTGTTGTAAACAAATTTTGTTTCCATTTTATTATTGTCAACTCCTAAATTGATGTCAATACTAACTTTTTAATTAGCCCCGCCAAAAGTTGTTTTGACTACAATCCACAGTTTCCCATCACTAAAACCAGTTAGATTTCAACCAGTTCCTATTTCATTATTAGGTGAAGAATATCGTAGTGATATTATATGGTCAGCAGTTGTTTATGATCATGATCGTATGCGTGTTGGTGCTTTAAATCAAATGGGTCGTAATGAAGGTCGTTACTCAACAAGAAAACTTTTCCCTCAAAAGGGTAGAGGTGCTGCTCGTGTTGGTGATGCAAATTCTCCAACTAGACATAATCAAATTAGAGCATTACCTGTTAAAGCTCCAACTTATCATGCAACTTTATTACCAAGAAGAACATATCTTAAAGCTTTAAGAGTTGCATTAAGTCAGAAATATAGAGACGGTCGTTTGATTGTTGTTGGAAGTCATTTAAATTTTCCATCAAATGATCCAATTTGTACAGAACAATTTCTGAAACATTCAAGAACTCATGAAAGAAAAATTTTATTTATTACTTCGTCATTAAGGAATAATTTATTAGAATCAACTAAAAAATATGAAAAATTAATTGATGTTGGTCAAAAAGAAGCAATTAAAGTTAAAGATATTTTAAAAGCTGATAAAATTTATATTGAATTACCAGCATTAGAATATTTCATGGTTAAATGGTTTAAAAATTAGATGAAAACTTGGTTGTGCTCTTCTTATTAGGTTTGAATGAAATTAACAGAATTGTATATAGTTGAAATGATCAAGAAAAAAAAAACTGAAGAAACTAGTGTAGTGTTACGTGTATGGAAACGATGAAATGAGATTCTTGACCAGTTTTAAAATTAGTTGTTATTTGAATTGGTTGTTTATTAAAATTAAACAGCAGATCAAACAATGTTGAATCCATAGATATCTTAAAATTCTAAATTCTAACCATCTATCATTAATAAAATCAACTACATAAGTTGTTCAACTTACATCTCTCAACTGAGAATCGAACTTGTGCGCTGGTCTTAAAAACAAAGCCAAAACATCCATGCACCAAAACTGTAGCAAAACAAACACACAACCTTGAACCAAGCAAAAAAAAAGCAGTCACAGAAAACTTGGTAGCGACACGAAATACCAATTTTTCGACAACTTTTTTTCACCAACCACGCAAAAAAACATGCATTTCATACAGTTTGAAATTTAGAAATTGGAATTTTCACAAGTTTTAATAATCTGATACTATAAGTTAAATACAAATAGCAAGATGTCTTTAGTTGTTCAAGAAGCTAACTCATTCCAACACATTTTACGGTATGTGAAATAGCAAGCGGTCTGGAAGAAACTGGAGTCTTTGTGTGATTATTGGAGGAGTTATGGATGAAATAGAATTTATTGAATATGGTTTATGAAATGTAATATGAAGAATTTAAAAGCATTATAGAATGAAAAGAAAAGACAAAGAACACGATATATTAAAACAATGAGGAATACTAGCAACATTTTTTAAAACAGAACAATCATACATTGACTGCCTGATTTCTTTCATCTTGACAACGTTTGTCAAAATTTTGATTTTGAATATTTTTTTTACTAACTTGTATTACCAGTTTACTTAACACTAACGTTGACGGTAAAATTAACGTTCAATACGCCTTAACCAAAATTAGAGGTGTTGGTCGTCGTTACTCCAACTTGGTTTTGAAAAAAGCTGATGTTGATTTATCCAAACGTGCTGGTGAATTAACTCAAGAAGAATTAGAACGTGTTGTTACCATCTTACAAAACCCAACTCAATATAAAATCCCAGCTTGGTTCTTAAACAGACAAAGAGATATTGTTGATGGTAAAGATTACCACGTCTTAGCTAACAACTTGGAATCCAAATTACGTGATGATTTAGAAAGATTGAAAAAAATCAGAGCACACAGAGGTATCCGTCATTACTGGGGTTTACGTGTTAGAGGTCAACATACCAAAACTACTGGTCGTCGTGGTAGATCTGTTGTTGCAGGTAAAAAATAAGTTATTTAAATTAATATTTTTATGATTTATTAATTTATTAATTTACTATTATGCTACAAAGGGGGTGTTTTGTTTTGTACATTGTATAAAAGACAAAAAAAAAATAAAAAAAAACAACTATTAAATGTTTAATTATTAATTTTGCTATTGCAAACTGTAGATATGATTTTTTTTATAAAACTATGTTTTTTTTTGACTCTTTGACTTCAACCAGTGGTTAGCATGTACATACGTAATATCTCACACTTAAAACTAAGAAATATATTATACATCAATTAATGATTTTGAACAATTGTAATTTGTGACTACAACTTGAATATTTTGTTATGGCTACATTATTAAGTTCTATACATTTGTTATCATTACGGTCGTTAATTTTTGTTTTGGTTTTTTTTTTCTTTTGCTGAAAATTATATGGGTATTGTTGAATCAACTCATTTCCAATTACTGTTACTTAAATTCAATAAATTTGAAATAGCAGCACTATGTTCATCAACTGATTTTGCAGGTTGATTTGATGAATTGAAGGATAATTCTTTCAATGGAACTCTCTCTTTTGTTTCCAAGATTGAATTATTAGATTTTTTAATTGGTGATGAATTAATTGGTGAAATATTTTCTTTAGCTGGTACAACTGGTGAATATTTCGTTTGAACAATTGGTGAAGAAGATTTTGGTAAAGATGGATTCACTTTCATTACTGGTTTTTGGCGTTGCTTATAAGGTTGTAGAGTTATTGGTGAAGCTTTTTCTTGAATAACTGGTATTTTAGTTGGAGAAGATTTATGCAATCTGAATGTGATTGTTGAACCTGCATTAATTGGTGATCTCGCATCCTGTTGTCTGTTTGAAGAACGGATTGGTGTTTGATTGGAAACATCATTTGAATTCGATGGTGAGATGCAAGATGGTGGTGAATTAATAGAAGAAGAATTTTGATATTTGTATCTCATTGGAGTTTCTGAACCAGATTGAGGTGGTAAATAAATTGGTTCAATATGATGAACTTCTTTGCCATTTGAAGATTGTTTTCTAACAGTTTGTCTTTTGTTTTGGAACCAAATTTGAACTGCTTTTTCAGTCATGTTAACTCTCTTAGCAATATCAATTCTGCGTATTTTATTTGGTGTTTGACCTTTAACAAATTCATCTTGCAATATTTGTAATTCATTTGGAGAAGTACGTCTTCTTTTGCGACGAGCTAATTGTGCGTTATCAATAGAAGGTTCTTGAGATGGATAAGTTGATGGGGAATGTGAAATGAAAGCATACAATCTTTTCTCATTAGCAACTGGTTTTTTTGATGGAGTTGGTGCAAATGTTGGTAAATTTAAGACTGGTTGAATTACAGGACCTGCTGAATTCAAAAGTACTTGTGTATGATTTGGTGTTAGTGCTAATTTCGAAGGAGTTGACATTAAAGGTTGAGACAAAAAAAGTTGTGGTGGTGGTGGTAAAGTTTGTGGAGTTGGAGGGAAACTAACCAAGTTTGAAGAAGGTAAAGATGGTTGATGTGATTGTTGTAAAGAACTGAATTTGATTGAATCAAATGATGGTAATCTAATCGGCGTTTCAATAGCTGGTCTAATTGAGGACTCCATTGGCGAAGCTGGAGTAGATCTAATTGGAGAAGTGATTCCATTGAATTTATTGATACTCTCAGTATCGTGTTGATTTTTGTTGTTTAGAATCTGAGATAAAGGTGGCAATGGGGGTAGGGTTCTGACATTGCTTTCTCTAGAGGCGAATATGAACCCGGTAGCAGAAGATAAGGAAGGTAGTCTTGGTCTTTCCATTGCAATAGACATAATATGTACTATAGTAATTATAAGAATGCTAATTACACTACCAATTTGTATTAAATGCAATACATGGATCTTCACTAAATATATACTAATGGTGTATATCTTTCAAAAAGACAAATTCAACAGAATTGAAAGTTCACAGGTAGTTTTTGGAGTCTTGAAGACCAAAACAAACACAACACGCTTAAAAAAGTTCAAGATTTGTCCATAAACGCGATTTCTCATGCATATGACACGCAGAATTCTATTGTTTAGAAAAACAGTTTTGCATATTGCCACTGAAAGGAGGATCATTAGAAAATTTGGAAATTGTAACTTGTAAGATTTAAATTAAAAACATTCGAATTTCAAATAACAAAATTCAATTTATTACTCGCGTTTATAGTAGCTGCGTTTGGGCCAATCAGCTTTGTAGCATTCCAAAAGAGTAGGTCCTTTATGTTCATTGTTCAAACTTCAATGTTTACTGTTTTAACCAATCTGAGAAAAAAACATAAAATAAATTGCTAAATCTGGATCACAATTCAAAGCCTGAGAATCTGAGATTCAGTTCTATGGTTTGTTTACATTTCCAAATAATTGAGCTTTCATCTCAACAAGATGGCTGCAAAGATACTTATAGATGATTACCCCGTCAGCTTTTGGTTATCAATCGTTGACATGAGCACTTGAGACTTGAGTTCAACTTTCCATCATTAGCTAATTCTGTAGAAGCTCTAAATTGAGAATATAAATTCACGAGAGCACCGCGACCTGCAGCAATTGCTTTCCTATTTAGGAACCAAGTGGTTAAAAAGTTGAAAGAACGTGAAACTGGAAACCAAATCATAACAACAGTTTAGTGTCCACTGTCAGAGCCTAGTTGTAAGGACAACAAAAGGAGTGGTGATTGAGTAGAGTAATATCTTCAATAGGAATTTTTTTGTGTCTATGACGGCAAACATTTCAAAATTTAATCATAAGATCAAAGAAAGAAATCTATGTAGTAAATTAGAAGCACTACATACTACATAGTACATATTAATAATATGGGCAAATTACAATGTGATCAAGCACTGGATAGGGAAAAATTGAAATTGGAAGTTGGAACTTGGAACCATGTTTACAATTTTTTAATGATATTGAGACTAAACGAGTCAACGACGTATAGTAGGCCCTTATACTATATTAGTATATAGCCATTTGGCTATGT